>JAABNY020000008.1:25141046-25155275 GCA_015164015.2 Brevimyrus niger
CTTTTAGGTGTTAATTCAGCACAGGGACATGGGTGGGGGGGTGCAGGAAATATACAGTTTGTCTCAGCAAAAACACTTCCAGGCTTCTGTGCAGCTTGGAGATTTGTCCTGTTTACCATACAAATGGATCTGACCACATCATATTTTGAAGTAAAGATTAAAAATTCTGATACCTCAGTTAGGCTGCCTGTTTACTGTGTAAAAGACAGGAATATTCTAGAACTTATGTAATTTGAAAATATGATTATTGTGACCAGTGATGAGTAAAATGTTTTTCTTACACTTCTCTGTTGACTTTGGGAGATTTTTGGTGAAATGGGCAGTCTATCAATGTTTCCCTTTGGTCCCAGATGGTTACTATGAACAGAGCCCAAAATGTGTCCAAAAGAGCTATTTAGTTAGTCACCCTAATGAACAATAAAAAGAGATTAATTTTTGAAAAAGGTCAGACTCAAACCCAAGTGAACCATTTAAGCACCATAAATACTGTTCTGCTGGGGGCAGGCTATGTTTCAAAATGACTTCATAAATGGCCTTTTGGATTGAAAATATACTGATTTTTTTTTTTTTTAAAAAGGAATAAAAAAACAAAACCTTCCTCTAAATGTCACAGTGTGTATTTTATAACAAAATACTGTGGGATAGCCAGCGAGAAAATCTTTCCCTTAACCCTACCCTGTGAAGAATGTCAATATATCATTCTTTCATCTCATCTTGTGGTATTTAAGGACAGAAATCTTAACTCACACTGATTGGAGAAAAAAATATATAGACAACTGGTATAGTTGTTATCACTGTATATGAAAAAATGTATGTTTTATGAGGATTTTTGTCCTGTAATTTCTGCTATTCTGTTCAGGATTAGGAAAGAATCTTCAGTCAAGAGATATGTGTTGTTTTTTAAAAGGGCTAAATCATACACCCCAAATCTGGGGCCAAATCTGGTATCCTGCTGTTTTTCTCGCCCAAGCGGATGCAGGTGGATCAAATGTGGGCCTTTGCTAGGCAGGTTGAGAGATTTCTATTAATAGGAAATCCTTTTTAACGCATGTAGGAAATCAAAAATGCTTGGGCTGGAGTCAAACCAGGACAGGATAGCACACCAGCGAAAACACCACAATCAGCCCCTTCCACGTGCCTGCCGTCATTCATTTCATGAGGCCCTGTTATATAATATTAGACAAGCAGCATTAGAGTGAGCTGCATTACAGACCAGTTAGAGTTCAACTTCTTAGCACCTATTACAGACTTATTTCTGTATTTGTCTGTAATCAGGGAACTTCTGGCTAAACTGGTCTGTTTTCAATATTCCCTCAGTGTTGGTTTAAGTTGGCCGGGGAAGCGTTGGATATTCATTAAATCGAAAACCACAACATTCTCAGACGTTTAGAGACTTCTAAAGGTAATCTCACTTCGTTTTAATGGATTGTACTCCCACCTGGGCCCTGGTTCACCTGGCCCCTATCTGCCTTTACAGTACAGAAAAGCTAATCTTTACATTTCCTCGTGGCCTGGGGTCTACACAGGGAATTTTCAACCAGAAAATGTTTGCAGACAATGCTATGTCTGTATAACACAAAAGGTTGCCCTCCATATAGGGCAAATGTTCCATTTAAGACTTATTCCCCCAGTCAAAGTGCTGGTGATGCCAAGGTCAGGCGTCGTCGGCCATCTTTTTCACCACCCTGTCTCTTGTCCTTCAAGCCCGTGTAGCGTGTTTCTCTCAATGCCCATGAAATGCCAGCTCTCTGGGCTGAGTGTGTGGCTGTAAGCCCTCTGCTCGTGAGTTTGAGACCAGTCTCCATAGCTATATGTATTTATTGATTTTCTGTTCTCTAGTGTTATCAGTTATATTTGCGTCCCTGTTTTATTTTGCCCTGCTTGTGTCCTGCTTGATTGTGGTCCTGCTGGTCCTTCTTCCTTAGTCTTTTTCCAGTGTTCTTAACCCTTTAGTATTAGGGTCCCTGCTTCCTGGTCTTGGTAAATGTAAGTTATTCCACCAGGGTTTTCTTGTATCATGGCCTTGTTTATTGGTTATTTTTGATGATTTTGAGTGGTGGTTCTGAGGCCCGGAGTGATACTACTGCAATTGCTTGGTCCTGGGTATGACGGTAATGTTCATCCAGCTGGTCCTCCAACGTAGAGGGAAAAATTTGGGGGCTGGTGGCAGAACAGGCACTATAGCCACCAGGAAAAAAAAAATGGTTTGAACGAGTGTGGTGCTGAGGTATCACAAGCCTCGTGGCCGAACTCAGGCTCTCATCCCTTAGGTAGTTTGTTGTGTGGTGGGTGTGTCAAGACACTGTAATCAGTGCATGCTCCTTACCTCACCTGCCCTTTGTTAGGCCTTGTTATCAGTGTACTAAGAGGCTGCCCCTGTCCCATTCCCCAGTTGTTCATTGTGAGATGTTATACTGTGTTTAAGTTACTGTGTGTTGTTGCTCTGTTTGGGTTTTCTATTTCTGCTGCTTGTGTTGCTCTTTTCCCTAGTCGTTACCTTTTGATATTTTTGTAGTTAGTTCTTGTTTCTGTCATTTGCTTTTGACCCCACATGGTCTTTTTATTTTGTGGTTTACCCCTCTGCGTTCTGTTTCATTTAATAAACCCCTTTGTCTTGGAGCCGTAAGTGGATCCTCACCCTCATTTCTGCCTGCACCATGCCCTCTTACTGTAAACGGTTGCAAATATTTGTCATTTCACAACTGAAGCTTCTTTCTGGGAAGTTAGATCGTAAAATATCGGTTGTGTTTTGTGTAACTCCCTAGAAATGTCAGCATGGCATAAACCTACCAGACGCTTGTCTATAATTGTATGTGGCGCTGACCTTTTTCCTGTATCTGTGTTACGACCAAATACTACCACACTTAATGTTGGTACAGTGTACAATAGGGATGAATGAGTTTCATGAATGTTTTCAGACTGGAGAATGAGGGTGAGCATAGTGATCTCTGAGCAGCCCATATCCAGCACCAGCGATCTGTAACCAGGATCCTCCGCTTCCCGTCATCCCTGAATGAAAAGGGCAGTCACTTTCACTGGCTGTCGGAACATTGTGTTAACAAACAAGGAAATCAGTGCCAGCTGTTTGGCCAGAACTGAGAGAAATGCTTTGTGCTTTAAAGCTTGTTACCAAGAACTAACTGAGGGCAAGGAAACTGTTGTTCAAAAACACCATGCAAGATTTCCCAACTTCTACTGACTTGGTTTGTTGACTGCGATGGATACAAAGAGACAAAACACATACGTAATACCTCTGGTGCCTACTTAAAAGTCTTTTTGGTTCTTTTTTTCCAAAAGACATGTTAATTTTACATCTACCTATATTCAAACTGCAGTCTGTATTTCTCTGGCAGGAATTAAGCATCAGTATTCACATCTTGTGTGGGACAAAAATATACTGTGGGTATTATAAGTAATATTTGGAGTTTGTGATAAATTCTTCTAAAATGTTTTGCATTCTAACATGAAATTTCATTGCCCCAATCCTATTGCTTATTCAAAATTATTTTCTGCATTTCTGCCTAAATTGCATGCTTATTAATAACTTTCAGATCCGAACGTGCGAAATGCTCCTACGAGTGAGGGAGTGAGATTCTCCACACGCTCTGCTTCAAATCCACACATTCCTCACATTCTTCAGGTCAAATGGCAAACGGAGCAGGAGCTCGGAGAGCGCCAGTGGAATATCTCTCACAGCTGGCAACAGGCAAGTCTTACACATCTGCAGGAGGCATTTAGGCAGGTAACTTAAAACCCCTGACTTCAGACTTGGGGCTCAGGGCTCAGCTCCTGAGAATAGTCCACCCTGGTTGAATTATTGTAGAGCCTGATTCAGGAATTCAAAACTTCAAAAGCTCAGAAATTACAATGACCATCTCATTAATTTACATATATTTAGCAGATGATTTCATCTAATTAATGATTGATAATTGAAAAAGCAGTGCCTGATGGCCCCTTGGACCAATTGGGCTTAAGGGTTTTGCTTGGGGGCCCAACAGGTAAATTGGTCTTCCATCCATGGGATATAAACCAGCAACTTTCTCACTACAGGTACAGAACCAACCCACTGAGCCACAGGTTACCATTAAAATCGGCTGGCACTCAAACATCCTTGTTGAGTAAAACATCAATTTTTCCCGAAACAGAGCAAGACCCAAGCCTCCCAGCTGTGACTCCTCCTGCAGCGGTCACTAGTGAACGTGAGGTCATAAAGATCTGTAGGTTCTCTATGCCAGAATCATTCATCTATCCAATTTTGCAGGAAGTGTTGCTGCTTTTCCACTGACATACAGGAACGGACCCGTATCTGAACCGTACCGTGAAGAGAGACATGTTACAACATGGTTCCGGCTCACTTCGGTTTTCCACTGCAGCCGGGTTGGTTCCGTAAAGACATTGTAGGCTTTGGAGATCAACAGTGACTAAAAGCGAAGATACTTATTAACTGTTCACAAAGCGTACCTCATAATTTACTATGTACATTTTGTTTAAACTGTGTGCTAACTTCCTTTAGCACATCTGTGAGAATCGCCATCTTATGTTAGCATCAACCTCTAGCAGAATTAGCATTTGCTGGCATAAATTTGCATTGTGATTCTTTCTCATTCAGTTATTGTTTAGTGCTTTTTTAAATAGGAGATTGGACATTTATAGGAGTTGTCGGGAATGCATCAATGAATTGCGATGTGCAATACTACCAATAATTAATGATATATATGTAATATGCCCTTTATTCCTTCAGATAGTTAATGCATATTGATGCAGATCACTGGTATCTTTGTGCATTTCGACAAATCAGATGGTGGTGACGCAACCAGTTCAGTTTGGTCAAGCTTTGTCAATACAAGTAAGCAGAGTCATGTCAGTGCAGATATCGGTTCTTGGTGGCTGTGGAAAGGCACTATATGTTGTAATATATTTCTTTTGCAGTCGAGTCATCCATACATTGGTAATAACAAGCTCTGTGGTACATTTTCAAATACTTTCTCGAAAATGTATTGATTTTAGGTCAATGATAGCCCTATACTGGCATGGGTCGAATCATGGAAGTTTCCAGTTTGGGTGCAGATTGTTGAAAATTTGAGAAGTAGCATTTTTTTGTGAATCACAAGATATTCTTAACAGAAGGGCAGACTCCCCGAAACATTACCAGAAGATCCAATAAAACAGCAGTCCGACACATTTGATAATATTTTTTTCAAATGTACCTGCACTGCCTACACTAATGCTCAGGGTTACTCTTGGCAAAGACATCACAGAATTAAATGTAATTCACTCTGAACCTTTTAACAAGCTAGGAAGGCAATTTATTGTCTTTTTGGCAACAGAGCCCAGACAACATCTGAACTATTCACTATATTATGTAAAAACCATCCTAGGCATGTCCAGGAATTTTCGTATCACTACTGCTGCACAAACTGGTCTTTGCCAAGAGAGGATCGCGGCCTTTATTTTCAGTGGATGGCGACATCTCCAGCTTTGAGCAACGCAGTGCTTCTCTCGAAGTGCAGTGGCAACCATGAAAAGTATTGAAACAGGTCTTAATCATGAGGTCAAATTCAAAGCCAAATAATAATACATCCTAGTGGAAATCCCAGGGCCCAGAAAAACAAAATGTCACCCCAATCTAGTTTTAAAACCTGTAACACCTTAATCTTCTTCCCATAGTAAGAGTGCAAAAGGTTGAACTCCCAAAGTAAACAGAACAGTTGATAGAGTAGATAAATGGTGAGCGAAAACGAACCAATTCACAAAAAGAAGACTGAAATCATCATGTCTTGTTGTTTTTGGCAAAGACCTGTGCCCTAACATTCACATTTATAGTATGTTTTCAAAAACCCATCCAGGATAGCTGGGCAATTTGCTAGACTCCACAAATTAATGTTGTACTTAGAGTCATTTACAATTTAAACTGTTTTTAATGAAATGGTATACTATTTAATATATTAATAGAAAAACAAAAGATGTTTTAGTGAGCATAAAAAACATGAATGAATAATTGTATAAAACATTTTGTGCCAATAAATACAGAATTGGCAGTGGAAATGTTTAGCTGAATGCATGGGGTTCTTTTGAATCGATATATTATTAAAAAGGTCTTTTGTTATTTCTGCGCACCGTAAAAAATAAACACGGACACTGTAAATATCACCGGTTCCCATTATGTTCTTTGTGTATCTTCATAATCCATGTCAGTTTATTCATTCAGTGGTTATCGTGCACACTTTTGCTGTTTTTATCACTAGTAGCAAATGACTAAATAATTTAAGAAAGCAGTTTTTGAAAAATATAAAGGTATTTGGTTCAGGGATGAGCTTCTCCCCGGAGATAACTGTGACAAACAGACCCTCTGCAAAAACAATTGCAGCCATGTCCAGAATAAGTTCACCGTTATTTAAATGATGAATGGGATAAATGTTTTTGGACTAATGTCTATCTAGTCAGAGAGGAATGTGTATGCTGTTCAAAAATTCCTACTTTAAGAAAAATGCAGTAAATGCCATTAAAATGATAAAAATTGGAAATGGCTATTTATACAAAGAAAGCAGTTTTCCTGGATTGGACTGAATTAATTCCATCTTATAACATCATGTTGGGCCTTGATATAGAGTACAGATTTTTCCATCTGGTCATCTGCTTCCAGGAAATATAAAGACAGGTTGGAAAATGGTTGGATGTATCAAAACAATGGCTTTCTTCATTGCTATATTCAGTCAATTGTTCACCAATTAAACATTCAGTTTCCTAGACCTGAAATTTACTTCAAATCTATACTTGATTACATGTTTTTAACTTACCTTTCATTTCATTTTAGCTTAATTCAGAAGCACCAATAAATACATTTACAATTACTAGCTCTTATCTACCCATACTAAGCGGTACCAAACTAGAACAAAACACTTAAAAGAACAAACCACTTATAATGATTAAACATGATTTTGTGTTTGCTAAGTGGAGCTCATTCTAACTTCAGTTTTATCTAGGATGCTGTCATCATTAGCTCAGCTAGCACATCTGCTAAATATAGATCTGCTTCTAGATTTCATGAAACTTACTGCCAGCACAGATTTTTTTTTGCACTCCCCATGCCTATGGTGTGTCCCAGCTGGGCTTAGCTGGGACAAAGAGATGGGCCTTCTGGTCAGCTAAGTGAAAATGGAACTTCTGGTTCTAGCTGTTAGCCTAAATCACACATGGAATGAGATAAGACGACTGACTGACAACTCCCACGTGTCCTGGCCGAACCATTGAAAGATGTAAACTTGTTCCATAAAAAAATAATGTCCAGCAGGAGAGCTTCCCTAGTGAGATCAAAGCCTTTCTTCCATTGTATAGGCCCATTTTACCTTACCGTCAAGCTTCTCACTAGTGCACTTGGGGAGTATATCTTTTTCAAAATAATAGACATATTGGGTAAACCGGGGATATCCAATGACTTTGGCATGTCTGGATGGCCTGTATGGAAGGACAAGCTTCTTCCATGATTGCAAAAATGACAGGTGTATTTTTTTAGCTCACAGTTAACTCAACGTGCCAGGCTTCTGCACGCTCAGTAAAGCCAGGAGACTTTCATACATGGATATTAAAGATATAAATGTATGAAAAAATATGGATATGTCATTCAAATACATATTTCTGGATGTCAGGATGTAGACGGATGCATATTCATGTATAAAAACCCCTCAGCACTATGAGACTCCTTGAAAAAAGCACTCCAGTTTTTCGGTGTCCTGATTAATGACCACTAAATTACCACTAAAGGCCTTCAAAATAAAGTTTCAACTGAATATGTCCCAGCAGGAAAAATAAGTCTAGTCAGTCAGAAGAAATCAGCCTTTATTCTAAGCTAATAATTAAATCAGCTCGCGTGATGCTGCTAATTATTCAAATGTTCGTTATCAAACCCAGGGATGTAAACGTGCCTCTAACCCTCCTTGCAACAGACTATATGGGTGGTCTTTGGGCTCAACAAAATAAACAAAAGCTGCAGTAATTCAGATAATGTTAAATACTTCGTATCTCCATGACCTAATACACATCATGTCAAGAAATTAGACCTAATCAAGAGGAGAAAAATAAGCCTTTATGTGGCTCTAATTTTAAGTTGAGGGAATAATGATTCTGCTGGGCTATTATTGATTTATTACACTAGGCTAAAATTAAGTGAAGCAAATTTGAAACTGAAATGATGTTCACCAATAAAATTTAAGGTCAGAAAGGCACTAGAGGAGGAAAGCACACATTAAAATCATCACACAAACCTTATTTTTCAGAAGACCCAATCCAGACCACAGCATTTTATGCAGTTAACTCTTCATTCTTCGCTTTAATGATATTTGGTTTTGGATCTGTTCCACAGTAACACGATAAAAACTAAAAAGAATTTCTTCTGTTCTCCAAGAAGTCACTAATATCTTGCTGGGTGGCTAGATGAACGCGGCTTCGGTTCCCAAACCTCTCCTCAGGGGAACCTCAGCCATTACATGTATTTGTAAAATTTCACCTCCAGCTCGATTCATTAGTTAGTTAGATTTAAAAGTCAATGTGGTATTTATTACTGAAATCATACTAAGGTGTCCTAAATGGTCGCTGCAAACACTGGAGTGATGTTAGGAGACATTTCACAATGGTTAAGCTAACTCAGTTTGACAGACGTAATATCATAGTTTTACAATATATCATTTACACATCATTTTCTTTGATTGCATAATGATGTATGAAATTTCTCACATTCCAAAGATGTGCAGTTGGGCTATTGGGCCTCTCTAAGGTGCTCTTGGGGTGTTGGTTGTCATTGTGTATTTGGAAGTATGTGTTGTGTGATGGCCCGGCCCTTTATCCAGGGCATTCTCCTGCTTTGTGCCCCCCCCCCCCCACCGTGCCCTAGTTCTGGGTAGGCAGCTGGAAGATGGATAGACTATGGATTCCAGAGGTCAAAGTTATTGTTACTAATAACAAAAAATCGGAGGAATATAGAGCTGATGAAGATTAGTGAGGATTGAAGTTACATATATGTGAAGTTTAGGCTTATATGACCTGTAAGTCGCACGGAGCTGAGTACATGATGAGTAATTCATGCGGCTTGAGTGGCATTGTGGCTCAGTAGGGGAACACTGCAGCCTTGCAGCTTCAGGGCTGGGCATCCAGGCTCCACTCTTTACGTAGCTGTTTTGTGATACATTACAACATCATTAGAGGGGTTTTTTACAAAACGCGGAAAAGGAAGGAATGAAATTGAATAAAGAAAGCCAGATGACAATGGAGGAGAGGAACCGAAAACTTCCAAGGAAGGAGAAAATAACACCTCTCAGGGTGGACTTGCTTGTTAAAAGCCAGGTGTAAGCTGTGATTAAGGATCGAGACAAAGCCCACCAATTAGTCTGTTATTCACTTTGACTTGTGTAGGGTGGCAGATTGAAGGCTGCATCTACGACGATGCAGTAGAGCCCATTTACAATGTCACCACCCTGGGCACCACCCAGACATGCGGGAAGGCAGGGAGCATGGATGCTCAGAACACGTGTTGACACATTAATGGACAAGCATAGTAGGTAAAATACGGCATGAACAGCAGCACCAGCAGCCACAGTCATGGTGTGTTATGTGTTAGGCTGCGGGTAAGATAAACTGAAGTAACAAGTCTTCAGTCGAGATTTAAAGACTGAGACCGAATCGGCATCCCATACACCGGCCGGTAGACCATTCCACGATATAAAGGCCCTGTAGCAGAATGCTTTACAGCCAGCTTTACACTGTCACTTTATTTATATGTGGAATGACAAGGAAACCGGCATTCTGCGATCTGAGTGGACGATGTAGTTTGTGAACTTGAAATTATTCTGTCAGGTAGGCAGGTGCTAGACTTTGAAGTCAGTCCTAAATCTAACAGGAAGCCAATGCATGGAACTAGGAGCAGGGGTTAGGGGTTCAAACTTCCTGCTCCTGGTGACAATTGGAGCTGCAGCAAGTTGAATACAATACGGGGTATTTAGTGGGCACCATGTGCTCCCATATAACAGAGCATTACAGTAGTCTTATCTACTGCATACCAAGGCATGTATCAATTTCTCTGTGTCTTGAATAGTAAGAAATCATTGCAGTTTGGTGATGTTGCATAGCTGTAAGAATCATACCTTCTATGCTGCATCCATGTGCAATTTGAACGAGAGGCTTGTGTCTAAGACGACACCTAGGTTACGAGCTGCTGAGGGAGAAGTTCAGCATTTCGGAGTGGAGTGTGGATATTATGAAATTCCTTTCTGCAGACTTGCCTCCAAACAACAGAACCTCAGTTTTCTGAGCGTTTGCTGACAAAAAATTTCAGCCGTCCAGGTCTTGACCTCATTAAATTAGGTGAAGTGACAAAAGATGTGGTACCATTAGGGATAAACAATGTATATTTGGGTGCCGTCAACATAAGAGCGACCGTTAACATTATGTTTTCTCATTATGTTTCCTAATCGCAGCATGTAGAGAGAAAACAATAAAGGACCAAGCACTGACCCATGTGGAACTCCACATTTAACCAATGATGAAGGAGTAATTTGAACGTATTGATAACGATTAGTCAAATATGATTTAAACCCCTTCTGAGATTGCTTCTGTGTAATGCAAATTCTTTCTGCAGTCGAGGAAAATATGGTGTTAGGTGGACTAGTGTGGCTGAATTGCCCATAACACATGTCAATTAATAGACTGACTTCCCATCCAGGGTGTTTCCCTGCCTTAGGCTCTGTGCATTCTGGGATAGGCTCCCTGTGACTGCACACTTTACTGTTCAAAGGATGGGTGGGCACCAGCAGTCTGTATTCTTCATGATGGACACATCCTTCGGGGACCGAATATTTTCAGAATTGAAAAGGTCTTATTGTAGATTAACAGCAAATGTGTTATTGGGAATGAATGAGCATAAATAAATAATTTGAGATGTTACAAATGTGGGCCTGGACATCATCTCATTTTCTTCTGGCATTCTTTCGAACCCGTGGGGCCTTCCAGGGGGTCCAAGATCCAGGGTTTGTTCAAGGCAAACAGGATTCCAATGACATGTTCTTATTATTGTCTACCAGTTGAGAAACTTAAGAATAACAACAAGCTGTCATAAATGAACCTGTACATTAACCACATGCTGCATAACTTCCTCTGTTTATTGCATTAAATCTGTTATTCCCTTGCCTATTAGTTCATGCTCGAGAAAGAGTGAGATTAGATACTTTGCACCACAGCATAACTCAAAGCCCAAAAAAAAGTGTTCGGACCACTGGAGCAGGGATGGAAAAAAATTCACTAAACTTTGCGTGACAAGTTATAGGCAAGGAGAGAAGCTATTATGATCCAAATAACAAATGAATTCCATGCAGATAAGCAGGATTTAACTTTTGTAGAATCCACTGATTCAGCAGCAGTCGTTCCAGAATGTAAAGGTACACACCTTTGGCATAGAGTGGGGAGGGGGCGAGTCCTTCCTGCTTTGGACAGGACAGGGACAATGAAATATAATGGACCCTAATTTTGGTTGGGATCTGTTATTCAGGCCACACAAAAAGAAAGAGGAAAAAAACAGGGGGATCTGGTTTCCAGTTTTCAGACTTAAGCTACTGCTGCTTAACGTCGCCACCTAGTGTTGGTAAGATTGACAAGGGGAGACGGGCTTTTACCCGCAGCTACGCAGCTTCTGCGCATCGTCACGAGGAAATTATAAGTGAGGATCCGAAACCCTTGACAGCTCGATATGTTTCACCTTCTTGCATTATCACGATTGAGGTGTCACAGGGACCGCTTGCAGATATTAGCAGGAGATAAGCCTGAAGTGTGGGCAATACCTCAAAGGAGCCATCGGTTTTGAGAAGTACACTTAATCAGAAGGAGAGTGAGGAGTTTTCGAGGGTAACGTCAAAGCTGCCAATGGGAAGGAGCTGATCATCTTTGTTCTGGCACCACACAGAGTTTAAAATCCCTTCACTGCAGTTTCATTCCACATGGCCCCCTCCCCAAAGCTTGAGACAGATGATTACAAGCATATCTGACACTTTTAAAATGAGAACAGTCTCACACAGCTGAAAGGGCAGTAAATGTTGTATAGTTTTAAAACATCTGCACAGAAGTCATGGAAAACTGTAAGCTAACTATTCATTGGTCTCACAGACCAATGTACAGGCTTGGCCCAGATTTACTCACAGACGCCCCTAAGGAGCCTTGTTCTTGATTTTATTTTTGTTGGTGAGATTTGCTTAAGTTGCTGGAACTGCTGTCGTTTATTGGCACCTTATTCATTTGAGCTGCATGCCAGTTTTGCGTAATAAAATGCTGTATAAAGTACCTGAGCCATGTTACAGCCTCAAGGGCTTATGTGGATGGAACATGCAGTTTGCATAGCCAGATATGCCCTATTGTATTTACATCATGCTTGCGTCTGGGAAAAAAACCCCAAAGGTCCAAACAAAAAAATGTTGGATTTGTGAGTTATTGAGTTATGGTGAGTATTCATGCAGATGTGGATGGGACCTGGCATTTAGAATTAAGGTTGTGGGGTATAAATGTAGCTTAAGGTAATGTATATATCTGTGGATAATTATCTGATTCAACCTGTAACATTTGCATATCTAATATGCTTGGCTGGCGAGTGGCTCAGAAGGCTAAGTGCCTGTGATTGGAAGGTTGCTGGTTCAAGCCCTGGCCTTGGCAGAACAGTCACATGTGTGTGGGCCCTTGAGCACTGCCTCTAACCCCCGGTGCCAGGGCTGCTGAATGATGACCGACCCTGTACTGTGCTGGACAAGCTATCGAGCGCAAAATAGGGTTTGCAAAGAGACGCGTTCCAATGTATGTGCAAATGAAGAATGTTTTTTTTGTGTGGTTTGTTTAAAGTCGAAACACACTTGTGGAATGTTTAATAAATGAGATATGTACCTATATA
Organism: Brevimyrus niger; assembly: GCA_015164015.2. Taxonomy (NCBI): domain Eukaryota; kingdom Metazoa; phylum Chordata; class Actinopteri; order Osteoglossiformes; family Mormyridae; genus Brevimyrus; species Brevimyrus niger. The sequence goes on from JAABNY020000008.1 coordinate 25,153,963, forward strand.
TCATATTATGACATATTTCATGCATTTCTTTCATCTACAGATAACAAGTGTGATATTGCATGGGGATCTTGATGATCTGAGATCAGCATGTGATCAATGTGTGATTCCTAATTGATCTCGCATTGGTATTACAGAAGTCTCATTGTATGAGATAACCTATGAGATCAATACGAGATCATATTCTTGACTAGGATATGAACATATTATACACCTTTACACATTATATGGTGCTAACAAATAAAAATAATTTTAAAATGTGTTAAACAGACAGGCACCATGTATTGAGTACATTGTTGTTGTTTTTTTCTTCAATTGCACAATGTACATATAACATTTTAAAATTTAACTAATGCTTGTACCCAAAGAGGCTTATAGCAGGAGAGTCAGGTACAATTTATCCATGCTTTACCCGTACAATGTGCCTGCAAAGATAATTTTTGAGTTATCTTATTTAACAAGTTCAAGGTCCTGAGCTGGTCTTCTCTTTGCTCTCACTTTATGGTGCTGTTTCAATTTTGGTGCAATTTGATTAGGTACAGAGCTTCAACCATGCATATGTTTTAAATACTTTTTGAGTTATCACATTAACGGCATGAAATGTTTTTTGTTTTTTTTGCTATCTATGGAGTGCTGCTTCAGTTTTGCTGCAATCTGTCTCAAAATTAGATCATTCCAACTCATCCCCCATACAATGTGCCTGTAAGAAGATACATAAATACTTACATAGTTACAATATTCACAAGATCAAGTGTCTTCTACAAATGCCATTTCCTTCCTTTGCTGCCAGACAGTGTTACTGCTTCATTTTGGGGGCAATTTGTCTGAAAATTAAACCAGGTGTGGACAGGCCCAGCACCATGGGAGAGCGTAAGGTTCTAGTGTACCCCTTCAAATTCTCATGAATCCACTTGATTGGCTGTTTGGATGAATGCAAGCTAAGTAATGTAGCCTAAGATTTGTTGAGTTACGTTGTTTGTGGTGTTTGTTATCTATAGCTATAGCTTTTTTTAAAAATTGGCATCCAAAAATGGATATTAGTTGCATGTGGTTATTAGCAGTGGTTTCTCTAAAGTATTGTACAGGTGACCTGGTGGTTGTTGCATAAAATGCTCTTGTTTTATGCTGTTAAACATAGTTGTATCTATTGAAGTTTAGAGAATAATTAACCTCTGATGATATGTGGATGGTGTTTCCTGGGGTTTGCTGATCTGTTAACAAGTGTGTGTGTGTGTGTGCGTGTGTGTGTGTGTGTGTGTGTGTGTGCGAGCGGGTTTACCTATCCTTATGGGGACACAATGTCCCCATAACGTGAT
>JAABNY020000008.1:25155375-25165607 GCA_015164015.2 Brevimyrus niger
GTTGTCATAGTTAGCATTAGCATTTCTCCTATTGAAATGAATGAGCGGTCCCCATAAGGATATGTTTACCCTACATGCGTGTGTGTGTGCTAAACAACATAAAGCAGTATGCAGCTCTCTGCAATTCAATTGCCCCCTGGCTCTGGATGTAGATCTTCATCCATAAAATGTTTGGTAATGCTTTACATTAACTGTATCTTCATAATGTATTCATTAAGTATTCATAGGACATTCATAAGCAGCATGCAAGTACACCTTAACATCCTAACACCCCTTAACAGCTGAAAAATACATTCATGACAAACATTATATAATAATAACAAACAGTATAATTGTACAATCATGTAATGTTCTATGAATGCATAATGAAGGTGCACTGAATGTTCTATGAATGCATAATGAAGGTGCACTGAATGTTCTATGAATGCATAATGAATGCATTATGAAGGTGCACTGAATGTTCTATGAATGCATAATGAAGGTGCACTGAATGTTCTATGAATGCATAATGAATGCATTATGAAGGTGCACTTCCTGTAAAGTGTTACCAAATGTTTTTTATTAAGCAATAGAAAGATCCATCAAGTACTTTTCGGTGTTTCATGTTCACAAGGTCTAATGTCGTTTGCTTTCATCCTTCCCTTTGCAGCATCACTTTGCCAGTGCAAAGTTTACAAAAGGCCCATCGACACACGTTGAGTCATTTTCCTAAAGGGAACAAGTGTCAAAACTGCCCTTTTCTTTTGCTATCGTTATGCAGCACTGTTTCAATCTTGGGGAGATCTGTCACAAAATGAAATCATCTTCAATTCCTCACCATACTGTGCCAGCATACAGTGCCAGTGTACAGTTTGAGAAAGATTTGTGACACAGTATTTGAGTTATTAACTTACATGCCGAGGTGTCTGCGGCAGTAGTGGCGGAGGCGGGCGGCACGGGTGGCAGCAGCTACCAGTGCTAGAACCATTTATATAGCACAATGGCCAGGGAATACAATGACTCGCCTTCTAAGCCAGGGCCACAGGGTAACAGCTGTCCAGTTACTGCTGGAACCCACTGACTTCTCCTGTGCTTTCAACTGTCTTGTAATAGCTTTGGGGGTTCGCCCTTCTTCTCCCATTAAAATCTAATGTGTTGAGAACCGGGAATCAGCATTCCTGTACTGTTACATATATTGCAGAGGTGAGAGTTCTCGCCTTAGCCCTTTCTAATGGACTTTCGCTATTTTCCATTAACTATTGGTGATCTGAACAGGTAGCCCAGAATACCATGAAAGACTCATCAAGAACAGCCAAAAAAAAACTGTACCAGTACTGGAAATACTGGGGAAAAAAAAGAATAAAAGGAAATTGTGACTTTCTTTAGAGACACGTTTTTATGCAGTTAGATTTTTTATACCTTGCACACCGTATTTGTAGATTTCACTTGTCTGCCCCTCACATAACTAAAAAAAAAATCAAGTCTGAGCAATACGATTTTCTGAAAATTGGATCACAGGTTGCGACCAGCCGTGTGATATTTTAACAGAAAACTGTCACTCAGCTGAGGCTCAGAGCTGAGGTAAGGGGAGAGTCGCTGGCTTTCGTCGCAGGCAAACAGCTACTCCAAGTTTTTCGGAGGTTTTCCCAGCCTCACCAGAGTAAATCCACTGTTATTCCAGTGGTTCCCAGTCACAGTTGGCGAGTAACTCAGTAAGGCTTTGGAAGGTATGTGACCGTGGCCATTGCAGCTTACAATATGAGAAAAATTATGAACATAAGACTTGATAGAATCATAAATTCAAGGTAACTATTTGAACAAAGATCATTTAAAAAAATACTACATTATTATAGATATGTAAACATATTTTTCTTAATTTTTATTTTGAAGCAGATATTACACTTTTAGCAATATTTTCAGTCAGAATGGTTACATCAGCTACTGTATCTGTGGTTTTCCTTTGATGCCATAAGAGGGGGAAATTACTACATAACTGGATCGTAACAATGTAATAATAATTACTGAAGATCACAGAGCCTTCAGATTACAGTGCCACATATCTCCATGGGACCCTCAGCATGTCTTGATTGGGTAAGAGCTACCATGTGTGCTGTGTTCACTTCTACTGAAAGACCCCAGGTCTCTAGCCAGTAGAAGTGTTGGTTTCACTGGGACTCGTTCCTGGGAATGTGACACAAATGGGAGCTCCCAGCCTGGGGATAATTGCATGTTTATGTTTTAGGGCTAAAACAAGTTTTTCCCCCCAGATCTTAGTTGCATGTCTGCAGTTTTTCTTTTTCTCCCCATAGCAATGGTATGTTAAACCATTTCAGTCTGCAAAGAGTTGCAATATTACAGGCTGTGTGAAGCAAGTGCACAAATGGGGCACTTAGTGTCATAATTGTTGCATTGCATTGTCACTTTTTATATAGTATTGTGATCTATAAAAATTCTTTGTTTCACTGTTCAGCATTGTTTCTTTGTAGCGGACTGGTCAGCACCGTTACCTCACACCTGTATGAGCTTGGCTGCATGTGTGGAGTTTGCATGTGTTGTTGTGGTATTTCCTCTAGGTACTCCGATACATTCCAAAAATATGCTTAGGTTGCCAAATTTTGTGTGATTATTGTGTGTGCCCTGTGTTATTCCCTGCTTTATACCCAAAGCTTGCAGGATGGGCGACAGACCCCTGCAACAATAAATACAAGCAGGTATAGAAAATGGTTGGAAGAATTCATCTGAATTGAAAATCTAGAACTGCAAGCAAGAAGATTTCTAGCTTCAAGGTTTTTAATTTTATTTGATCTTAGTATGAAATTCTTTTTTTAGTTATGTGCTGCTGACTGTAGTGCCAAACAAACAATAAATAAATCAAATTAAAATATTAAATAGAATATATGACACACACTTACTTGCAGACTCTGAGTTGAACCAGGGCAACAGAGTTTCAGGGTGCCAATTCTACCAGATTACAATATTAACCAGAGGTGGACAGTTCAAATCCAGAAATAAAAATCCAGACCAAGATTTTTTTTCAATCAGCCAGTTTAAAAAGTCAAAGTCACAGAGTTCACAACTGTGGTGAAAACTGTCATTTGTCCTGAGTGCTTACACTCTGCCTGGCAGAACAGAGGGCTGTACAGTCCTTCATTTGTTGTCTGCCTGTTTACAGCGGTGGGTGTCATGTGGCTCAGTGGTCACGGTGATCAGAAGGTCATTGGTTTGAATCCTGTGGACTGCAAATTGATGTCACTGTGGGACCCTTGAGCAAGTGTCTCATGGAAAACAAATAAAGCATCACTTTCTCCCAGCAGGTAGCACTGCTTGGACTGGCACATCTCCTATATAGTCTGCAGATGGCGCTAAATCCCCTTCGTAGATCCAACCTCACCATCAAAAAGGCTCAATGTCAGATCGTGGCCAGATTAGTGTTATGGATGCCAGGGATGGAGGTGTTCAATCCCAAAGGACAGAAAGAAACTGGATCAGCCGTACAAGAGAAATAAATATGCAAAAATACAGGGGTATCGTACAAGGAAAGTTTTCCGAAAAAGTATTTTTTTTGACAAATGGGGTTTGATCCTATTTATTGCAATACTATTTTAATACATTGTAGCCTTTGTTATATTACCTATCATACGAATATCACAAAATTTCATAGAAAAATGGGAAAAGTTTCAATGCTATGCACTATAAAGCTACATTTTAGCTTTTAGATTAGGATTGCCCATTAACTTTTCTAATCTGTGTCATATCTGTGCACCCTGGAAATACATTTCTTTCCCATGTGAAAACATTCATCAAACATTGGGTAATTATGTCATTAGTCTACCTATTTCATTTTAACTGTATCCAATTAATAAAATTATTAATCCTTTTTATTTCAAATGTTTAGCCAATAGTCATCCGGTACAGAGAGATTTCAATTATAGTCAGTGTTGGACATGTTACTTTAAAAAGTAGTTATAATTCTTAGTTATTTCCCCCAAAACGTAACCGAGTTAGTAACTAGTTACCAGGGTAAGTATTGTGTAACATTTCTTTAAATGCTCAAATATGACAAGAATTCCCCCCCCTTAATGGAACATTAAATTCAATTCAACATTATAATAAAATTTAATTAAAATAAAATTTAAATATTAAATATATGAAAAAGAACAAATCAGCATAGATCAGACCAAAAGTGCTTGCAAAATTCTTTTCATTTAAAAATTGATATATTTTTTCCCCAGGAACATCATTACGTTTACATTTGGGTGACTGTTTCCACAACCATTTGTGGAGTTTACGACTTCTGGAGTTTACTGTATTTACCGCTAAATTTAGATCAGGTTAGTACTCCATGTCTTCTGATAGAACGTTATTTCAGGTACTCGATCCTTCTAGTGTATTTAAGCACTACAATCTGTCATGACAGTTTTGTTCTTTGGAGTTAAAAAAGAGTGAACAATAGTGATTCACGTTTCAACTGTTTGCAATAAAACTGCAATACAAATAGGCTTATGTCTGCTTTTCCCGTGATGCCTTTTGCTTTTTCGCTCTGCGACGGGTTGGCGGCCCATCCTGGATTGTTCCCTGCCGTAATTGCGCCTCTGAAATAGGCTCTGGACCCCCACAACCCATAATATAGGATAAGCGGTTACAGAACATAGATCGATGGATGGAACACATCACACAACTCTTCATATTTCAAAACAATAATCACAATATTACTTTTCAATATTTAATGTGCAACAATTTGTAACATTCGTCCCTATAATGATATATACAAAGATTCTTTTACAAAACAAAAGGCTAGTTTGACAAAACAATTAACATAACAATGTGATCACAGTATTTTTATAATGACTGTCAGTACAATTTACTACATTAGTTAATAGGTATTCTGTCACTCTATACAAAGAACAAATGTTAATTTTATGACAGTTTTTCCTCGATGGCTTTGGAACGTTTCCTGAAACATACTTAACATTCTCAAAACTATAAGACTGTGAAGCAATGAGAAATGACATCCTGCTGTGCAGAAGTGACATCATGGTGTGGGGATTACACTTGTTTTGCAAATGTTAATTGTCATTTGAGGAATGCTCCAAAGCAAAATAAATAAATAAATAAAATACAAATAAAAAAAATAAATAAAAAAATGTAAATTATTGTTAAAAACAATCCACAGGAAAGAATTGAGAAGATGAGAAATTCTTGCTTCCTCAACCATAAATGTTTACCTGGCCACCCCACTGTACTTTGCAGTATTTCTGATTGCTTTGATAGCTTTGGCACATGTCATGAAACATACTTTTAACCCTGCCCTCTAACAGGATGGCATCCCTAACTGCAGAACACAATTTGTCATTGCTACACACAAATTCCCACATGCTTCAGTTCATAAATACAAATCGTATTGTGCAATTATCGTCATTTTGGCACAGTTTTCAGTCGCTTTAGTCTTATCGGTCTAAATAGATTATTGTGGTGATTTTACACCCAAACCTATATATGTGTGATCATCTTGGTAGCCACCACATTCAAAACCATTAATCAAAATTTCAAAATGATAAAAAAAATATATTCCATAAATTGTAGTGATACTGCATTGATGTGTTTTTGATTCCCGCAGTACATGATTTTTTTACCCATTTGTTTTTGTTTTTTTTCGTGTTATACTGTGCTATGTAACTTTTTTGTTTGCTATTGTACTGTGTCTAGAGATCTGAAGAAGTTACATGTGCATGAGAATCCTTTCTCTTTCTCTACATTACATATTGTAATGTACATACTGTAATGTAGAGCCTTGCAATGTTGAAACTCATATCTTTGACATGACAATGAGAAAGTAGGAACCAAATATCATTCAGAATTGTGAAGCTCAGTAGCATACTACTTACAGTGACATTTTGAGAATATATTTAAGCTTTTTGACTCTCATGGTTAAAACGATGCTTGTTGTACTTTTCATTTTAGTGGCACTGACTAATTCATTAGTGGATTTATTTGCTTTTGAGACACAAGTTTATTGTTTTGGTTAAGTTACTGGGTTTTGCAGTTAAACCATAGTGCTGTACTATATGCATGGACTGTTTTGCGAAATGCTCTTGATATTGTTAAGTATGTTTCATGAAGTGTGCCAAATATGTCAAGCAGAAATGTAAAATAAAGGTCCTGCGTGGCTATGTTTTGGACACTATTATCCTCATTGTAATGGCCTGATTTCATTTTACTGTCATGGGGGGTTCTTTCTAGGATTCTTTCACCCAGTTTGGTTCAGCTTGTATGAAATTATTTGCTCCACATAAACAACTTACTAAAAGGCCATAACTAAGAGTCATTGAAACCAACAGATCCATTTACATGCTTGGGCCCCACTTTAAACCGCTGTCGACAGCCAGTAGCAACAAAAGAGTATTTTCTAGTTCCATTCAAATGTTTAGCAATAATAAAATGATAAATATAGCATCAGTAAAATGCAGTAAAATGCATGTAAAATAGCACATATGATATATTCTAATTCCCAATATACCACACAGGAAGAACAAGGACACTGACCAAAAAACTCTCATGAAATCGGGACTTTCCATTTGTATTTTTAAAAATAAGTTACACATGCATATTTAATAGATGACGAACCACGTCTAAAAAGAAAACAAAAGCTATATACAGGAAGTATGCATAATGGCTGTTAGTAAATAATAGTTCTTGCCATGATACATTTGATCTTTCATACAGCGGTCGAGGGCGGAGCGCTCAGACTGTCCTAGCAGAGCAATCCGACAACGCTGCGCCGCCTGCTCCATTACAGTCTCTACTTAAAGTAGTTTTGAGATTATTATTTTTGCCTTTGATAACTTTTTTCAGCTAAAAACAGCGGTTATATTCCTCTGTCTTTCAGCGATAAACGATGAAAAGAGCAGATCGTTTGCATCACACAGCCAGCACGGTAAAGGACCATAACAAACGGTATTTTTATTATTATTAAAATAAGCATGTTTGTCCTTTCGTTAACTTTGTTACTGTAACGCTGATGTTTTTACTAGGTGTGCAACACTTCTGTCAATCTTGAACCAGTGATACCAATATTATAATTTTTACATTAGACGGATATGGATGACTAATATACAAATAGCTACATTAATTCCCTGGCGCATGCTGGTTACAGTAAGTTTACGCGGAGGCGGATCACTGACCGGATAACTGATAGTAAAGTTGCTCTGGTTGCCCAATTGTCGGATTAGCATTGTAGGCTAACAGCTTAATTTCGGACACAGCAGTATTTTCCCATGTATTGACTTTTACTGTTTAACGGACGATGGTTTAACAATGTGGCCCCTGGAGACCTCGCATATGGCATAAGCGTGCTCGATGTATTTGTAATTGTCTCGACTTATGTGATCTAAAACATTGAAGTTGGACATCAGATGTTTATTTCTGCAATTGTAATGTAAGTTGGAATATTTTTTTCTTCTACGGATACTGTTATAATGGCAGCAATGCATGCGAATAATATTGTGCTTTACACGTTGTGTCGATGGCTGTCGATTGTATGGTGAAACTAATGGTCATGTATCTGGTGAATCTCATTACTCGCGTGTCAGTAACAGAAGAAGAAAATTTTTAGATACATTTAAAACGCCATTTGACTTTGAATTATTATTATTGTTGTTACATTTAGTATAGTGTTACCGAACCACAGAATTAGTATAGCATATACGTACCATTTCACGAGTTACAAGGAAATCAAAATCGTGGTTAGAGGAACTTAATTCGCCGTGGTCTTGAATTGTGTTTATAACTAACTACATATACTTACTACATATATAGTAAGTTTCAGCGCTTCACAACGGTTAAATTGGCGTGATTGTCTTAGGGCAGTGTTTCTTCAGCGTCTTTCAGGGGCAGCACGATCTATCCAGCCTTTCATTACAAATAAATCATTATTGTTCCCTTTTGATTCAGCTAGTATGAGATGTTTTAGATTTATTAACTGCTAAGGTTCATGATACAGCTCCTTTGTGCCGTGTGATATCGGTGTGATTGTGTGAATCGTTTAGGAACCGGTAGTTGATTGTTTTAAAAAAGTGATTACGTGTTTCTACATCGGTCATAAATTCATGTTGTTTTCATGTCGTCTACCGATTGCACTTAAGGAACCTGCGATCATCGGTGGGGGGCATAATAATAATAATAATAACGGTCTGTATGGTACAGTGGTGTCATTTGGCCTCAGCTGACCACGCACCTCAACTATACCAGGATGGGTAGTTGGGGGCTACGGATGGAAAATTTTCAAGTCTATTTAAAGATTTTCGCATATGTGTTCGATTTGAATAATTGAGGGAAACGGTCTTTTACAGCTTTTTGTATGTGACAGAATTATATGAAAAATATCCGCTTTAAGTTCGGGGAAATCATGTCTATCGCCTTGATACTGCGTGTCGGGCTCGGAGTGTGCTAGTCAAGCAACACAGAGCAGAGGGGCAGACCTCTGAAACACGACCAAAGCCAGGAAGTATTAGGGCTTTGCCTAGTGGTTACTGCTTCCTGTTACATATGGCCCAGAAGTGTTCACGATATCGGCCTGACATTCTGCTGCTGTTATTTTTATTTTTTGTATTAAGAAACATTAATACCAAAACGCTTAAAGGCAGATTTCCTCTTCCGGCCTCATGTTTGTTTCCTGTGGGTCACATGACCTCCCTGTGAGCGCCCATACTTTTCTGTGGCAGAAACATTGTCCCCCACTGTTTTTTTCTTTGGAAAATGAGTTAGTTATAGTATTTTAAATGGGTTTCCCCCTTTATTTTAAAAGACAGTTGATTTGCCATGTTACGGTTCTGTAGTATACTATTTTTTTTGTTATGTGGAGAAAACATAACAAAGCTTTCAGGTAAGACAATAATGGAGGAACTTACTTCAAGTGAGAATTTTTTTATTATCTCGTTCCATAACTAAACATCTATGTCGTCGAGCCCACTCAGAATCTCTAAAAGGTGTGTGTGTGTGTGTGTATACAGAATGCAATTTTGTAAATGTGGGAGATGTGTATCCATTCTGTACCTCCCCCAATCAAGTATCAGGGGCCATTTCCGGAAGTCTTTTTTTTCTTATTGTGGCTGGGGTGATGATGAGGTCATAAGTTTTAAAACTGCTAAAATTGCTTTAGTTGTTTAAGCACGAATACTGACATTCGCTTCAGTGCCGTGCAATTAGCATTTTTTAAATAGTTTGACTGTAACTCCGTGAGCAGGAAGTCTGAAAGAATGGCATGTGATGTTTGACGTTACATGTGCTGGTATGTCAGTGTACACTCTCAGCGTCACACCTTTTATTTAGTCCTTAATAGTTTTAGCTGTGTGGCTAACATGCAAACATTTGGGGCTACTTTTAAAATAGTCGCCACACCTGACAACTGCTTCGTGCTATAGCTGGATGATGGCCATACACAGGAGACCACATCCTGGCTACACCTTGCATATAGTGCTGCAGTGCAGTTTTTATCTGCTTTCATTTTACATGCACTCACCCCCCGTTCCCAGGCACGCTACACAGCTTACAGCTGATATCAGGGTTGCCAGTTCTCATGCGTCTGGTGTGACACTTATGCTTTCAGACTGTCACATTCATTCAAAAAATATTGCAGCAAATCTATATTATCCTGTTATAGACCTAAAATCAACTACACCAAAAGCATTGGGATAGTTTGCAAACCCTACAGACTGTTTTCAAGGTAATATAACAGTTACATAGATGTAAATGTGTATGCAGACTAGTCTCAAATTGAAAATCTCATGTCAGCCAGCTGTCCAAAGCTGGCAACCCTTGCGATACATTTGCTAAACGGCAAGCTGACTCCCCTTCACATTGTCACTGCGTGTCTTGTGTGTGAACGTCTGAGCTGCTGGTACGGCAGGCCAATCAAAGAGCTCCGTTGCGTTTTGTAATTCATGTATTCTCTTACATTGCAAAATTCCATGTTACTTCCGTTTCTATATTGTCAGCGTACTTTATACATCTGTAATAACTGGCTTAAAGTTTTTGTATAATTTTTGCATGATTTTTGTTCGTCTTTTAAATGCAGGGTTGTGTTTTTTAAGCGTAATTAAGGCAAAAAAATAGTAAAATACTGTAGTCCCTGGTGCTTGAGAGACATGAAACCACAGATGAGAATGTGGCCTTTTCTGTAAGGTTTGTTTTCCTTTCATTCTTCTCCACCCTAAAAGCATCTCTGCTTCCATGGGAACACAATGCCCCCCCCCCCC
>JAABNY020000008.1:25165617-25184408 GCA_015164015.2 Brevimyrus niger
AAACTAAACCACAGCGGTATCTTCATAAAATCTATGTAAAAGCTATGAAAAAAAAACCTCCAAATGCTGTTGGTTGGCTGGGGGGTGGGGCCTGGGGAAAACAACCCCCCCCCCCCCCCCCCCCCCAATATGTCATTGCTATTCCCAGCTAAGTCATCCATCCAAAAAGAGTTTGCCTGGCCTAGAGACAGTCCCGCATAGCTTACAACTATTTGGCCATTGCTTGTCCTAAACACACTGAAGAAACAAAAAAAGCCACACAGTTACAGTGGTCAGAGCGCTGGGACTGGCCTATTTTCATGGCATAGAGACACTATAAATGTGTAGTTCATTACCAGTCTCAGCAGTTCAAAGGCAGATCAGCTTAAATTTGGGTACGTAGTGGTGTGAGTCTTACAATGGGAGTCTTTGTGCTGTCATGGATAATTTTTTGAAGCAACACATTGAAGTAACAAGCAGTCCTTTCAAGACTTGTGTTTATCAGCAGATGCTAAAGTTTGTGCTTGACTTTAAAATTCCCATATTCATGTTGTTTCCTTTTAGTACACTGGATTTTAATTGTTGTTTGTCATTTAGAACTTAATTATGCACTGTGGAATTTTCAAGAACTTCTTGAGTGCCATGAAATTTCCAAATATTGCTATGATGATTGCAATGTAAATTGTGGCTTATTTAGATACCTCCGGAGCAGGTTTGAGGTGTCACATACCTGTACTGTCTCTTTAGCTGGTACCTATTTAAAACGAAGCCTTTGAAAAGTCCCTTGACTTATAAGATAGATTTAGCATAGTGTCCACAAACTGAAAGCCTATACCTACCTGACAGCTTGTCCCCGCCCCTTCTCGTAAGACCAAAAAGTTCTACGGTCCCACAGTGTTGAGAAGCACGCCTGAAAAGTCCTAGCATCAAAACATCAACATCTCATTTCACAGAAGCATTACAAGAGTAGGAAGAAGTGTGTGTTTTTCCATGTTTACAGGAAATGGGAAAGTCTTGAAATGTAAACTGCAGTTTCTCATACATAGTAGGTAAGTTATCATCTTGTTACTGTCTTCAGTACCAGCATTCGAGGCATCGCTACTTAAACTGTAAAAAAAGAAAACATTTCTGTGTGTCAGTTTTTCCAATGCCGGCTGAACACTTACAGTGTGATCATTGTGAGTAAATATTTTTAAAAACCATCATTCTGAAATATGATCCTCTAGCTCACCCCCCCTCACTATTCACGAAGTGTACGTGACAAAACGTAGAGACAGACAGAGGTTCCCTTAACCACTAAATTGTAAACTATGCTTCGCACTGGGGCTCCACAAAACTGTTATTTTTTGTATTAGTCGACTAATCTTATTGACTAATTTCTTGAATAACCCAACAAAAATGTGATTATGCCATTAAAACTTCTAAGAGATACTAGAAAGTAAACATTGAGCACTTACCATCAAAATGTCAATACTTTATTGTCTAATGAAGTCCAACAAGGTATGCATTCTAAAAAATGTTCCAAATAAATTTAAATGATCAATTCCAATCAATTCAGGAATTAAGGGCTTTTGGCAAAAATAATGCAATTTAACAAACGTAACGCAAGTCCAGCAGCACTAGAGAAAAGGCAAAATAGGCTATATAAACACGTTCGCATTTGTGATCACGTTTAAATATTATTGGTAATCTAGATATTTTTTGCGGCAATAATCGATAATGCAACTTCAGGTATAGGTGAGACCCTAGTCAGCTAGGGGCGTGTGGCCCATGTCTGTTCACTGTGCCACAATGCTAGCTTGCATATTATTACCTTATGTTTAATTATTTATAAAATGCTACACTGTATTGAGACATGCATTAATTAAAGTATAAGGACACGTAACATATTTTTGTTCAGTGTCTCTCAGTGGTGATGTAATATTCCATTATTTATTATACCTGATTGCTGTGCTTATTCTCTTTATTTATTGGGCTCTAATGTGTACAGGACAAACACAAATAAGAGTTGTTATAATATGTACTGATGACAATAAATAAGACCATAGACCTTGAACTTCTACTGCTAAAAAATGGGCACCCAGGGAGTGACTGTTTGCTGTGAATCTGCCCCCTTTCCTCTCTTCGTTAGTAATGGCAGCCTGGTGCATTTATATGGTTTGTTTCCGCCAGAGCACCAACCTCAGCAGTGGCTATCAGATACAGCTTTGTGTCATTAACCAAGCTGGCGGTGGCAGATGGGGGAGTCTGACATCATGCTGGAAACTGTTTAGGTGTAACGTGGTTGGACATTCCGTAAACCACCTCAGGCTGTCATGCACTGTTTTTCTGATTCCCCTGGACTGGGCAAATGGCAAATAAGAATTTTAGGGGTAAGTTCCATGTTTTCTGCAATGATGTACTTTTTGACATTGTAGGTAACAGCCTGATTGGTAATCACACACAGAACAAGGGGACTGCGTTCAGGATGACACTGCTTCCCTGCACCTAAGGCACTGGGGATTAAAGTCTAATTTCCTCCTGCAGCCCAAAGACATTTAATTGACTGGTGTCTAAATTGCCTTTTTGTGAGTGTATGTGTTTGTGTGTGTGTGGGTGTGTGTGTGTGTGAGTGAGTGTGAGTGTTTGTGTGTGTGTGTTTTTGTGTGTGTTTGTGTGTGTATGTTTATGTGTGTGTGTGTGTGTGTGTTTGCGTGTGTGTGTGTGTGTGTGTTTGCGTGTGTGTGTGTGTGTGTTTGTGTGCACGCATGTGCCCTGTGATGGACCGGCATCCCCTGCTTTGTGCCCTGTGATGGACCGGCATCCCCTGCTTTGTACCCTGTGCCACCCGAGATGGGTTTTATGCCTGTGGCGCTGTGACTGAATAAGCAGTGGAAAGTTGTATAAGAAGATTTAATTTTATTGCTATAACATGGAGCTCCTCCCATCAGTGCTGTTTCCCATTAGAGTGCTCCAAAAATGGATCCTGATAGGAAGTAAGCACTTGATTCTGTAGAGAAGCCCTTCCGATTTTACAAAGGAAGCATCTGTTAGCAGCTGGACCTTACCTACAGTGTGTTGGTGCAGTAGAGGTCTGCATAAATAGCAGCGTGAGCGTAGCACTGTAGTGCATGTAAAGGACTTGTGCAAAAGTTTGTAAAACAATATAGTAATGTAAATACAGTGAATATTTTTGTGTTCCACAAAAACAATAGTGCCTTGTACAAACAGTACACTGTAATTGTACTGTCTAGTGTGTCTGGCACAGTTTTGTGAATTAAAAAATGCCACACCCAGGTATGTTTCCAAGACAAAAACATGATTATAGATGGGGGATATGCAAGGAGGGCTGTAACTTTACTGTGGTGATTCTGTTCAGTGTTTTCACCTGACACAATGCATTTCCCTTTTTCCTACATTACATACAACAATAATCTTCTGTGCCCGTTCTTTTTTTGTATCATAATGCATTAACAAATTCATCTCTAATTGTATAATCAGAATATAATCTGAGAAGTATGTGTGTAAAATATCTGAGGGAAATAAAATGATATTCCTTATATATACACCTACAGTACCACCAAAAAGTATTCACACGCCTTCACTTTTTCTATATCTCTAAAATGGATTTCAGTGTAGTTTTTTGCAAAATCTACACAAAATGGTCCATAATGGCAAAGTGAAAACATGTTTTCAGACATTATAATAGGTTTATAAAAAATATAAACATTTAAACATAATAGGTACATAAGTATTCACACCCTTTGCTATGACATTCAAAATTTAGCTCAGGTACATCTGATTTCCACTGATCATCCTTGAGATGCTTCTACAACTTTGTTGGAGTCCATCTGTGGTAAATTCGGTTGATTGAACATGGTTTGCAGTGGCACACAATTGTCTATACGATGTCTCACAGTTGACAGTGCATATCAGAACAGAAACCAAGCAATGAAGTCCAGGGAACTGTCTGCAGACCTCCAAGACTGGATTATGGCAAAGCATAGATCTGGAGAAGGATACAAAGAAAATTTGGCAGCATTAAAAATCCCAAAATCCACTGTGGTCTCCATAATTTGGAATTGGAAGAAGTTTAGAACCACCAGGACCATCCCTAGATTTAACTGCCTGAAAAACTGAGTAATTGGGGGAAGAATAACCTTGGTCAGTGAGGTGACCAAAAACTTATGTGTTCCCTTGTGGAGATAGGAGAACCATCCAGAAGGTCAACCATAGCTAACGCAGTAAACCAATCAGGCCTTTATGGTAGAGTGGCCAGATGGAAGCCACTCCTCACTGGTCTGATGAAACCAAAATAGAACTTTTTGGCCTGAACTCAAAGCGTCATGTCGAGATCATCAAGCACTGCTCATCACCAGGCTAACACCGTCCGTACTGTGAAGCATGGTGGTGGCAGCATCTCGCTGTTGGGATGTTTTTCTGGCTCAGGAACTGGGAGACTGGTCCGCATCAAGGGTAACATTACAGCAGCCAAATATAGAGAGATTCTTCAAAACAAACCTCCCAGAGTGCGTTAGAACTCAGACAAGGGTGACGATTCATCTTCCAACATGACAATGACCCTCAGCGCACAGCCCAGATAACACAGGTGCGGCTTCAATAGCAGTCTGTGAATGTCCCTGAGTGGTCCAGCCAGAGCCCGGACTTGTATCCAATCGAACACCTCTAGAAAGACCTAAAAATGGCTGTCTACAGGCAGTGCCCTTCCAACCTGACTGGGCTTAATAGGATCTGCAGGGAAGAATGGGAGACAATCCCCAAAAAACAGGTGTGCCAAACTTGCAGAGGCATACCCAAGAAGACTTGAGGCTGTGATTGCAGTCAAAGTATTAAACCATGGGCGTGAATACTTATGAAACACTGGATTAAGAAGTTTTGCCAATAAAACAAAAATTGCACACCTAAAACAACTTGTTTTTGCCTTGTCATTATGGGGTACTGTGTGTAGATATTTGAGGAACAATTACACTCAATTCTATTTCAGAACAAGTCTGTAATGTAACAAAATGTGAAAAGGTGAAGGGGTGTGAATACTTTCTGGTGGCACTGTATAATACTCTGTATTAGTTCTGGAACCTTCTGCTTGAATGTCAGTGCTTTGAATTTATGTTTTAGTAAAAAAGGAAAACACATTTTTATAGTGGAATTGTATGTACCTCTGTGAAATTAAATGAAATTGGGTAGTTTTCAGGTTTGCTGTCCATGAAGAAACAAATTCTGCTTCAAAATGAAAATATACATTTTTTGTAGGTAGTTAGAAAACATCTCTGTGTAAAGTTAACCAGCAGTGGGATTGAAAAGTCTGTACATCAGGGCCTGCAGAGAACAGATGTCAGATTGGGGCCCATATCCCTCCCCAGTTGGCATTAGCAGCTGTGTCTGACTGCAGACACAGGCCATGCACCTTCCCCCCCCACCACATGTCCACATGTCAGGGTCACACTTTTACAGCTGATTAGCTCTGTGCTGTTTGCTCTTATTTTTATGAAACCTTACTATTTATATTTAGTTTGTTTCTGGCCTTTATTTGTAGTTGCGGATTATCTGGTGCATAGCTCCCCTCACGGGAGTCTTCCTCGCCGCGCCGCTCCCCTCACCGGAGTCTTCCTCGCCACGCGGCTCCCCTCACGGGAGTCTTCCTCACTTCGCGGCTCCCCTCACGGGAGTCTTCCTCCCCGCGAGGCTCCTCTCATAGTAGTCCTCTGGATTGGGATATTCCTCACTGCGGAGCTCTTTGTACAGGGACATTCCTCGCTGTACTGTGAGTGGTAGCAGGCTGTGCAGGCTGTGGGATCTGTCTCTCCGTCCCTATTCCAGACCTCCACTCCCAGAGCGCATGTTCATTTCCGCAACGCAGCCAGTTCACAGGCCCCGGCACCAAACACATCCCACACTGTGAGCCAGTTCTCTCTCTCCAACTGCAAATGCTACAAATACCAACATCTGTACATATAGCACTGCACTGGATCACTTTCAATTTTTCTGATTGCCATTCAGCATTAACCCCAATATGATTTTTTTATATTTATATTGTTTATATATAGAATTTACTTATTTATTTATATTAATCAAATTGATATTTAAAAGGAATCACAACAACAGCAACAAGGATAATAATAATTGTGATGAATGTTCCTGTTTTACAACACATGTTTTGCAGGGGTTGGCATGGTAACACATCACTGAGAGCTGCTTTAAGTGCCCTGGTGCTTTTTGATACGAAAATATAGGGGAACAAAACAAATGAAAATGAATCAGTGAGCACATGCCGATGCAATCCGGACAGCTTGAGCGATGGAATGCTTTATTCTGCATAGGTGTTGCATTATCATAATACTGAAATGGTGGAAGATAGACTTGCTGTGAATAAACACAATGTGTGCTCTGTCAGACTTAACCATGTGCATTGACTGTGACTTCTGTGGCTTAAATTTACACAAAATCCTCATTTTTAACTCAAGCGGATAGGCTCTCAGCCTCCTTTGCATAGTGACTATATATATCCAAGTTTTACCGTCATCCTGCAACCTCTCAGAAAGACTCCAGACTGTACTGCAGTTTATTTAAGAGAGAAGTTGACTTGCTGCCCGAGTAATGCCTTTTTTAAAATTCTCTGACATTTCCTTGCAGGTATTGACATGAAGAAGGACATTGATACATTAATAGCAGAGGAACGTGCTGACATCATCTCGAAATATGAACAGGTCAGTAACCAGTAATACAAATATAATCTGATTAGAAATAGTGAAAAACGGAAATGTGAGAGAAAAACACTAAGGAAACGAAACTGCGTCTCATACAACAGTCATTTGTCACCCAAAAACTGCATCCACACCTCTCCATATTAAGAATTAATCTGTAAAACTAGGAAATACTCTCAAAGCATTTAAGTTGTCTAGACAAAAGTAATCGTGGTTTATTGTGCCATGCAATTAAAAGTTCGATCTAGCGAGTCCATTTTTTCTGTGTTTTAGCAGGAGGTGCCTAGTTCCTTTTTTTTAAATAGCGCAACTCAAAAGTCAGCTTGTGTTTGCAGCGAACTGTAGGCACATACTCCGCACCTGGCTGTATTTAGTGGGTCACCTGCAGGATGGATGAGCAATGAGAAGAAGTGCCTGAAGTGGGAAGCAGGGGATGTGCATGGTTGTTTAATGTGGAGGTGTGGATCTCTGTTAAGCTGCAGCCGTCGATTTCTGCACGTGGTGGTTAGCTTGTGGCTGTCAGCAGTGGAATCACCGTGGCTGGGCACCGTGGAGCTCAGAGGCAGCCCCGCCGGACCCGACCGGGCGGCCGCGCACCCTAAGCAAACGAAAGCCCCTCTAGCTTCCCCCTCCCAAATAGATGAATTTCAGCAAATTATCGGACGGTCTTACAGTGCTACAGGATCAACATATTTTGTTAAACGGAACTAGTTCAGCCTGCATGCCGGAGTGGACTGATCGCGGTCGCCCTGCGGAAATGTGTAATTAAGACGCTGATTAGCATGGTTCGACGTCTATGAGCCACGGACACTTAGCCGCCCTTGTGTTTTCCTTTTTTGTCGCTACAAGAGCAGCCCTTTGTTATGCTGTCTGACTGCTTTCCTTCCCTGAATTATGGAATAAGACGGACCCAAGAAGGGCAGTTTCCTGTTGGGTATAGCCAGTGTCTGAAATGAATAGGAGCAAAGGGCAGAAATGAAGAAATCCCAGAATGTCCCTAAGAACGGTGATCCAGGGGCAGAAATTGCCTCCTAGATTTTGGGGGAAATAAACATATAGAGTTACATTAAGCCATCTTGCATTTGTTTTATTTTTATACATGTAATTTAATTTCCATTTCCCTCTCTAATACACATTCATAGATACAGTGCTGTTGCTCACACTAGGCACGTACCTAACTTTCCGTGACATGTAACTGTAAATATGTGCTGATTTGTAACGCTTGTTGCAATGCCTATCAGAGGCCAATTTTATTTTTATGCAAAAAAGGGATGAATGTGCAGATCACCAGTGAAACTTACTGCTATGGAGCTAAATACCCGGTTGTAATTGATGAAGCATATCGCTATTGAGGGGATATAATAATCTAATAAAACAGTTGTACTACAAAGCTAAGCACAAATTATCTCTTAATAACTGATAAAAAATACACGTAAAAAAACATTTCTAATTGTATTTTATTAATGTGAACTCATGAAGAAGTGCAAAGGGTGAACTGGAAACTTTACAGAAATTTGACACGATAGTCACAGGAGGGAGGAATTCGAACGGGAGAAGAGATTTGGCTTGACAGCCCCAGTATCAGTTTATGTTGAGCTGCCGGTCAGAAAAAAATCGCTAAAAATGTTCTGAGGGTAAAACAAAAAAATGATTGGTTTAGAGACAGAAATAATTAGATTATAAAGGAGGAGGGTCCAAGGAATTAGAAGAGGGAAGTTTATAAAAAGGTGTGTTTTTATTAATTGTTATTAAAAAATATATGTTTTATCAGATTATTAAAGTATATTCAGCTTGATAGCGACATGTTTAATTATAACTGTATATTAAGCTCCATAGAGGCATGTTCTATTACCTTATATTTAGTATGGTAGCGACATGTTTTCTGAACTGGCATGATTTTAATAATTATTACAATGATAAATCAAAGATATAGGGATTTTTCTTTAACGATATGCATGCCTTGCTGATATTTCAGATCTTTAATTGTATTACATATAATTCAGATTTTCAGGCACAGACTGAAGCAGTCCCTATAAATACTATAATGCTGAACAGTTATATTCATGAGGAATTGTGTTAGAAAACTGTTAGTAAGAAGAATACACACAGTTAACTGGGGGCTTTTCTGGATACACACAGATAACAGGGGTCTTTTCTGGATACACACAGTTAACAGGGGTCTTTTCTGGATACACACAGTTAACAGGGGTCTTTTTTGGATATGCACAGTTAACAGATAATTTACTAGCTATTGAAGTGTTACAGGTGTTATTTCAGTTATGCTGCGCATATGGCAATATATGAAAATTTCATACCATAAGGGAGATTAAAACTGGTTTACTGTCCAGCACTAAAGCTGATGCATGATACATATACAAAGGCTATTAATAGCTAAATAATGAATAGAAGTTTACGCAAAACCCAACATTCTGCGGTTCACTGGAATACTTGTCAGGGGGGACCTAGGAGACTTGGGATAAAATATCTGGAGGCCAGTGGCGAAATCTGCAGCAATACAAGTTTTATTAGATAGTTTAAATCTTAAATATTTTTAAACAACCAAATGAAATATTAGGTGTTTGTTCATGAGATACTATCATACTATCGTACATGCATATAGACTAAGGTTAGGCAATGTTATCCAGACGAGTTTTCGCTTAACACCTTAATTAGATTACTATTTATGGAGCTTTTCCACTGCCGCAGAGAACCAAGACATACTCGAGCTGTATCGAGAACTGATGGTATCTGAATCATACCTGAGTCTTAACCACATTGACATGGCCCTGCTTACTAGCTGGACCCAAAGCCTGACTAAACCAAGCTGGTTGTGTACCACCATCTGATGAAATACACCATATATACTGCCATCTGATTGGTTGAAATACAGATATTACAGATATATAATGGATTATCAAAAGGAAAAGGGTGCATGAAATGTTCATTATTAATATTCCTCATAACTTGGAACTTGAAAATATCCCACCATTTACTTAAAAAAGGACTATAGAACAGCTGAACGGAATAGATTCATAGTGAAAATTTATACAAGTGAATGCTAACTCCACTAGCATTTGAAGCTAAAAAACACTAACAATTGTCACAGGCATGCTAGTTGGAAATTAGCACTTAGTAAATCATGATGACCACTATGTGAACAGTAAATAAGTGTCTCTTCAGTTTTACGTCACTGTTGCTTTCCAAACCCGGCAGTGCCCTTACTGAGCCAACTCTTCTGTAGCAGAAAACTGAAGCAAGCTGGAACTGCCCTATAACTAGTCTCTCTTCCTGGTACGGCTCGGATACAGCTCAGTTCTTGTATGCCAGTGGATCAGCACCATTACAACACTGATTGGCTGAAGAGTTCTCACATGTGGATTTGAACAGCTGACCTAAAGGTTTCCAAAAACTTCCAGGTTCACAATTCCTAAGACAGCAGTACACAGGAATAAGGTGAAGCAGGAGACATTGGGAATGACCAGAAACCTATCCGATAGTTTCTAATGAATCACAGGATGACATCAAATGACCTTCAAAAGGAACAGGAAGCATTAAGTGCAGGTGTGAAGGGCACTGCAAGGACAGCTCATGTCAGGCTCCTGAAGCAGGACTGAAGTCCCTTAAAGCATGGAAGAAGCCCTTCATTAATGAGAAACAAAGAAGAACCCGGCTGCAGTTTGCACAAAAAATCAATATTTATGTACAGGAGCACAGCTCTAAATTGAGAAATGGGTAAAACAAAAAATTGTGCTGTGGTCTCTTAATTTTTTCAGCGGCTTTGTGGCTTTGTGTGTGTGTGTGTGTGTGTGTGTGTGTGTTTATATATATATATATGTGTGTGTGTGTATATACACATACAGTACATACACATATATATATATGTGTGTGTGTGTGTGTGTGTGTGTGTGTGTAAAAATAGCATTGTTTTTTGTGTTTCCATATACCATAGGTGCAGAAAAAATGAAATAATGATGTATGTTTGTGAATGAAGGGTATGAAATCTCTCCCATCTTTCAGAGAGATATTCTTCATATATTTACATATTTTGACAGTTGACCAGTAGACAATAGCTTGCAGTATATTAAAGTGAAGTATTGTCATGGGTATATTTTTCAAGGGAATTTTTCCATCAGTGTGATGTCAGATAATGACGCCCCTTCACTTTTTGACTCCCACTGTTGAATATTCTGGAGGCTCCATTAGGAAGTCAAATGGATTTTTGCAGTTGCATTTGTCCCCCTTTGGCCAGACTGGGACAGTGTGCAGTATTACACATCTTTGACCATGCTTAGTATACCATAATGTTAGTACTTGGCAGCAGTATGTCAGTGTGGAATACCCTCAAGTGCTGTAACACTACATCGCCACCACAAACTTCGCCAGACACATGAGCTCTGGATTAATCACAAAATTTAAGCATAATAGTGTGAGTTACAATTTTATTGTACTCTTACCTGTTGCTTTTTAAAGTAATAATTCCTTAAATCTTGATGCTATGGAAGTCCACAGAGAACATGCGTTCAGAGCTTGAAATTCATTTCTTATAACAGGGGAGAATATCCCCCTTATATTTTTTGCATAACGTGGGGGGTGAATTTTAGAATATTGTGAATGTTATGGGACTTCCATTGTATGTGCGATCCATCTTTGACCGAAACATCACTGTTAAATAACTGCTAAACGGTAGGGCTGTGCCATATCGACGCATCCACGTTAGCGCCAGTATAAATTTTATGTCATCTCACGACGTCAATGATATAACAACGGGATCCATATATGGCTGCCACTAGCGACTATTTTTCTATGGATTAATCTATCAACTATCTTATCGATAGTTTGATTGATCTAATCGATTAATTTTCTTCTTAATTTTTCATCTCTTTTAAGTTAACTTTATTTTGGAGACAGCTATATTTACCTAAAAAATATCGGATTTTAAAGTTATGGTACCGTCTTTTCGCCTTGTTTTTCCACAGTATCTCCTTTTTTAAAAAGATGTTACAGCTGCTGTTCTGTCCCTTTTGCCACTTCGGTGGTTTTTGCTTCCATGATATACCAAAATAATCGGATGTAGGGTGCTACACTACACCAAATTTATATAGATTGCTACGTTTTATGCATCACATTATCTATGATTAATATTTTAAGCTTTATTGTTTGTGTAAGAAATTGTTCATACAGTGCTGAAAATCCAATGTCCATTATCTAAAGCCCACAATGACATAGTGCATGTTACCATTTTTACTTCATTTAATAAATATCTTTTAAAAATTAGTCTCTGTTTTCCCTGGTCCCAACAAGCCCAACATGCACAAACACACATACAGGCACCGTTAATCAGCACGGAAAAGATTCTATGTCAGATGACTATGGCTTTAATAATGAGAGAATCTAGCAGCTATAAGGACAAAAAAAAAAGCTCTCTGTATTAATTGTGGTAATTTAATAAACATAAATAAACAATATTTAAGGTGGTTTTGTCTTTTCTGATGGTCCATCATCCAGAATAGCGCCTGTGCTAGAGGGGCACCGATCAACTGGCCAGGGACCGTAATTGGCTGATTTTCAGCATGCTTGGCTCAGACTGGAGACCAGCCTGAACCGGTTTGTTTTAGGCATGCACCAACCTCATGCATACAGCAGCGCAGGCAACAGCCTTACAGCTATATGCACGCTCGCAGCCATGTGCTAACATGTCATTAGCGTGAAAGTTCTTCACTGTGAGTGCAATTTGTAATAAAAAGTAAACCATGGGGGAACCACCACAAAAACAAAAAATTGAAACTCATTATTAAACATATACTATATAATAATCATTAAATCATTAAATAATGATTAAATTCCACTCACAGAGCACTTTATTTTGAGACTTGTTTAAGTGATAAAAGATCCTGTATCTGTGCAGTTTGGGGGAAATTGAGAGGTTTAAAGGAAGAAAATCGGAATTGGCAAAAATCAGTATTGGCAGAGTTCACTTGCAAAAAAAATCGGTAATTATTATAAAAATTGCAGTCAGTGCAGCCCTAGCCTGTATCTTTCCTCTTCAGGTGCTTCTATGTAGCACAAATGCTGCCATGCTAATGCCATTCAAACTTTGCACAGTGTACAAACTACTCTTTTTGGTGATAATTTGAATCACTTACATAATTAAGTAGCAATATTGAAGGAAAAAAATTGTTATAACAAATTAAAACTGGTGTTCTTGTCAAAGAATCTAAAGTTTGGACTGTGATGTGTCTGCTAGCTGGCTGGCATTTTTATTTTATTTGTTTACATTTTGACTGAAGATTTGTTCAGATTGCTGCTGCACGTTTACATTTGTACTTGAAATTTGAGGTCAATTTTTTTTAGGCGACAATATTGTGCAGGCTCATGAAGAGTTACAAGATTTATGTGACTTTTACTATTGTTATACTAACGTGTCAAGCAGTAATGCTATTTAAGATTTCCAGGAATACACTACCTAGGTTACCTTTGTGCTTTCATTTGACGTATGCTGTGTCCCTGTAGGGCCTACATAATGCTGCGTCACTACTATTGCACTATAATGCTGTTGCTGCTGGCACTTTGTGGCAATAGATTCTCACTTTAAACTTGGTAGTCTATCGTCAATGATAGTAGCTCATTGGAAAAGAAGGATGGAAAATGGCTTTCGTTTTGTTTGCACTAATAAATGATGCTCCCTGCAATCTGCAATCATAGATATAACGTTGCTCAGTATTTTTTTTTTCGATATTGTAATAAATATCATTATGGCAAATTTAATTGAAATATCACATAATTTTGAGGCTATATCCCCCACCTCAAATAAACAGTGTTTCAGCTTTTTTTCTTTATTCATAAAAGTGAAAGTCATCTTCTGATATATTTTGGTTAGCGAAAACTGGTGCTAATGTAGGTCTTTTGTAAAATCTAAGTGGCTAATACAATGTTTGTAAGGTAGGGGATACCAGAAAATAACTTGATCTTGAGAGGAAAACTTAAGCTTTGTTGAGATCATGAGGAAAATTAGTGGTGATCTCGACATGACTAAACAGAAAATAATACAGTTGGATGTCCTCTACAAACTTCCATATCATGCAAAATTGGAGTGAAAATACACAAAGTAGTTGTGTGTTTATCTGTACAGGGCATGTTCAGGGCGAGTTCTGTAAGTAATAAATGGAAACTGAAATTACTTTTACCCAACCCTCCCCCTTTTATTTTTGCTGATCCAAAAAACAAGACGATCCGTGATTCAAAAACTGTGATACAATTCAAACTGTGAGTTTTGTGATCTGTTGCACCTCTATTTGACACCTGTCTCTGTCACACAAAACTCCGTACGTCATCCTGACGTGTAGCTGCATGGGACAATCCAACACCGGCCTCATTGTGCTCTTAATTTGCCTTTTTTATCGGCTACCTGATTAGATGAGATAAATTCTATCTGTAGAAAAATCTCGTTAGAGGCTGTGGTGGTGAATAAGCAGATTGTGGTATTTATTCAGGATGAGTGGTTGTGTTGTTCAGGTATTCAAATGCTGCATGCTTTAAGATAAATGAAGTTATTTGTCAAATGGGCCTCAATTCGTGTCTGACCGCTGTTCCTGTATTGGCATGTAAATGAAGCTATGGTTTCTGTGTAGTTAACTCCAGTATTACAGCAAGTCTGATGCTCTAGTGTATGAGGAAACAAACATGTCACATGGTGATTTAAGAACACTTTGACTTCCACATCTCAAGGATAAAATCAGAAGATAGTCAAGAAAACTTCTGTTAGGTATAGCTTTGTCATTGCTTCAAAAGTTTGTTGTGGAATATGTGTATAGTTCTGGAAAAATTGAGACTACTTTGTACAGCGGTACCTTGGTTCTCGAACTCACTAGAACTCGAATTTCTTGAAAGTCGAACAAACCAGTTTGACCTTGAACTCGATCTTAATATCAGAAGTCGAACCGTGAACGGTGACCAAATATAAATTGTACACACCAGGAAGTTAGTCATACTACAATGCAATTCTTACTTGAATGCCTTCTTCACAGACTTGACGATTAACCAAATAAAGCAGTGTAACATTACAGTAAATAACAATAAATAAACCATTAACTTACGTGTACTAACAGAGCATTTATGTCATTTATTTAAACTTTATTTTACCAGATAAATTTACAAAAAAAGCCAGTTCTCACTGCTTTACGTGATTTTCAGGAGAAATAGCAGATTTTACATAAGAACTGCCTGGGATACAACATCATGCATGTAACTAAACTCTTCAGCCAATAAGGGAAAAGGTGTGTCGTCACGGAGGCGGTTCCAGTTTGTGCAGCCGGGTGAGAGGTCGTAATGCATTTAACCATAATGAATTGTGTCAGGATCAGAATGTGTTGCTTTAAGCCAGCGCTGTAAGCAAGTCGAACGCACCCAATGACCGGACTGGGGAAACACACTAAAACGCAGACTTAATACAGAGGACTAATGAGAAAAAAACAAAAACTGCTGATCACATGGGGATCCCATACGATGTTAACGAGGGGGCGTGGCACACGGAAGGAGTGGATGATTGGGGCAGGACAGGGGTAATGTAAGATCTTTATCGTTTTGGAAGCCATTAAAAAAAAATGCATTGTTAATTTATCCTGTTATATTTTGTGTTTAAATGCTAAAATAAAGCATATTATATATAATTTTGGGTGGCTGAGAACCAATTAATTGGCTTTCCATTATTTCTTATGGAAAAAATTGGATCAGAACTCGAACATATATATATTTTTATTATATATATATTTTTTTTAATCTGCAATTTAAAATCCTGGTTCTGCTGGCAAAAGCCTACACTGAGCAGCAGGCTGCTTCCAGGCTCAAAGTTTCTAAGACCACAGTACACAAGTAAAAGGTGAAGCAGGAGACACTGGCAATAACGACAAACGAGCTAGGAAGAGGGCAGAAGCAACTTTCCAATGCCAGAGATGCCTGTCAACTTCTTTAGCAGTGCCTCAAAAATTGAAGGATGACCTCAAGTGACCTTCAAAGGGAACGGTAAGCATTAAGTGCAGGAGTGAAGTGCTCTGCTAGGACAGTTCATATCAGGCTCCTAGAAGCAGGACGGAAGATCCATAAAGCAAGGAAGTAGCCCTTCATTAATGAGAAACAGAGGAGATCCTGGCAAGAGTTTGAAAAACATCATTTATTTTACAGAGTCATACTCATAAATTAAGAAATGAGTGAAACTGAAAACTTGGCTGTGGTCTCTTAATTTTTACAAAAGATGTACGTTTATCCATCATTCACCTGCCCATCCAGTCTGCCAAGGAGCCTGGGGCCTGTCCCAAGCAGCTTATGACACAAGGCAGGCCAGCCCAGCACAGGATATACAAACTTTCATACTCAGACTCTAAGAAGATGCCAGTTCCCCCACCTGCACGTCTTTGGGCAGCATGGGGAGAGGACGCAAACCTCTACCCCTACACAGTGGGCACTGGAATGGGAATGGGCAATGGGAAGTCATTCAGTTACTGTGTGACATAGTGATATATGTATACAATATCTATAGATGTGTGTGTGTGTCTGTGTGTGTAAAATGCAAACTTCTGATCAACTCTGTGGCTGTTTGGTTTCAGGGCAGACAGAAGGGTGTGCAGATTAACGAGTGGGAAGATGCAGACAGTGATGTATACAAGATCATGGATCGCTTCGGCTTCTTGCAGTGAGTCACTCGGGTCCCACGCTTCCGTATCTGCTGGAGATACCGTCTCACTCGCTCTGGAGGAATGTTATTGTACCAGATGTTAGGAAGATGTTGGAAGGGAAAGCGAATTCCCAGACATCTCTTTAGCAGCGAGGAGAGTCGTGCGATCGGTTAAAATGGTGTCGGGATGCCGGTCAGTAATAACGGTTATGTTTGAATATCTCCCGCAGCAAAGAGGAGCTTCCCAGGCCCACTGCACTTGAGGAGAAGGTAAGGAGTGATATATGCAGTGTCTTGTGTTCTACATTTAGCTTCCCAGCCCACGCTACTGAAAAACAACTTGTCAAAGGACAACTTGTGAGATTACTGGAGTGGATCATTTATTGCCAAGCTTAGGATTCAGAACAGCAAGGAGTCCTCAGGCTCTGCATCTTCCCTCGAACCTCAGGCTCCTCAGCTGATTCCCCTGATAGGTTGGCCTGGGCTCCCCTGATAGGTTGGCCTGGGCTCTCCTGATAGGTTGGCCTGGGCTCCCCTGTCGTCCGTGCTTGATGTGGACCTGGAACTGTATAATCTCCCTCAATACAAAGGCAGAACCTCCGATTGTTTCAGGAAATGAGAATCTGCTTCCTCCTGTTCTCTGCTACGCTTATTAGCATTGGTCACACTTCCGTGCTCCGTCTTCATTATACAACGCTTTGTTTTACTGTTTAGCTTTTCCCCTCTTTTTAAATGGAAATATTCACGTTTTTCCCTTCAGCTATTTTTGTTTCAGCTTTTGCCACAAAATTCAACCTTCTCTTCCCTCATCCGCAGCAAAAATACCAGGAGATTGAAAGGGTGGATAAATGGCTGAAGATGGTGGCCAGCTGGAATAAGTACCAAAACAGTGACAAGGCAAGTGCCACCTGCCATTTCACACTTTGCAGCCGCACAAGGGGACTCCGACCGGACTTTCGTAGGCCTTGTTCTCGTTTGTTCACTGTTCCTTGTCGGCCTGTGCCCCCATGCCCCCCCTCCCCAGATGTCACGGCGGGTATATAAAGGGATTCCCCTGAAATGTCGTGGCACGGTGTGGTGCCTCCTCTTGGAAGTCGAAAAGGTCAAGAATGCCCATGCAGGAAAGTACAAGGTGGGTAGACGGCTGTAACTTGGCTTTTCCTGGTAAAGCTGTTCGGGCCACAGATGTCCTTTAATGAGAATTTTACTGAGAAGTTTCCTGTGATGGTGGCTGGTGGTCGTCATAGATACTATGTGTAGCGCAGAGCTAATGCTGGCCAGAATGCTAATGCTGGTTGCGATCGTGAATGTGTGTTTTGGGTTCTTCTTTAAACTCGCAATTTTGCCGTTTGCAGAACATGAAGGAACAAGCCAGGCATTACTCGACGGAAATCAAACAGATCGATCTGGACATCAACAGGACATTCCGAAACCACATTATGTTCAGGGACCGCTTCGGAGTGATGTGAGTGGTGTTTTTATGCGGGTGCTGTCATAGAGGGGGCGACGTGAACTTGCAAAGGGTGACAGAATTAGCAAAGGGGTAACAATTCAGACGGCATGCTTGTTGATTTGAAAGTCCTTTTTATAGCAGTGAAACGGCGTCTTAGTGCAGCAGCAACAGCGGCCTTGCCTTGTGAGCAATGCTCTGCACACTCTGAATCCTATTGTCTGGCTCTGCTATGTGGAGGAAACAGGCGCCACCTGGCAGCACGCGGGGAATCGCCCTAATGAAGCATTAACAGCCGTTTTAATGGCGTGTCCCTTTCACTCATCACATCCGATGAAGATCGATGCTTGTTTGAGGCAACTTACACACACTGCCGTCTTTCCACCTTGAAGTAAAATGTATGAGGATAAATGTCGCATAGCTGCCGTTTAACATTTAAATTATTTTTGGTCATATCCCGCCCCCCCTCCCCCCCCACAACAGGCATATCGTCTGCCTGCTTTTGTGTGTGTCGACACCCTCTAGCTCTGTAAGCCACAGACTGGAGTCACTTCCTCCCTGCGTGTCGTGCTGCTCTTCCTGTTGGTTGACAGGAAACAGCGCCCCTGCTTTGCGAGCCTGCGCGTCACTCACAATGGCTCCGTACAGTACAATGGCCCTGTACAGTAGAATGGCTCTGAACAGTACAATAGCTCCGTATACTTTGAAGCTTAGGAAAATATTTTGCTGTTCCTAATAGCCACCCCAGTCCTGTATTGTGTATGCAGGCTCTAATTCTTCACTTCATTGTGTAGCAAGAAATTGATTTTGGATGTTTGAGAAATTCCCACTGAGAACATACTGGGGTTTTGTTTGTGCATTTAATCTTTCTCTCAAAAAGTATTGAAACTGCATTCCTTAAAAAAAAATATGTTAATGTTTTCTTCTAAATAAACATGAATGACATTTGTGTGTAAATCTTAACTTTGCTTAAAATGGGGTTACATCCTGTTTA
>JAABNY020000008.1:25224670-25236707 GCA_015164015.2 Brevimyrus niger
TAGTTACTTCAATATTAGTTTAAATACAGTGGTACCTCAGTTCTCAAACTCATTAAAACTCAAATTTCTTAAAAGTCCAACCAACCAGTTCGAAAAAAATTACCTATAGCTCGATCTGAATCTCAGAAATCAAACCATGAAAGCTGACCTAAGATGCTGAAAAATACAAAGACAATATTTCAATGCTGCTCAAATTGGATGGTACAAATTCACATGCAAAAATTTTTAACATCGTATTTTTGCATGTGAATTTGGACCACCAAATTTCCGATGCATGTTTCCAATTTATAAATAATCAATGTTAGAATTTCAGTGGCATATAAAATTCAAATTCTGATGACACAGATTTGCTTCCATAAAAGAGCATATTTCCAATGCATAAATATTTCATGTTAGAGTTTCAGTTGGCATATGATAACACAGATTTACTTTCATACTCTTCTTGTTTTATCCGGTTCATTTTGTGTTTCAATGCTTAAAAAAAAAAAAAAAACATGTTTAGGTGTAATTTTTTGGGGCCGGGAACCAATTAATTGTTTTTCCATTGTTTACTATGGGGAAAATGCGATCACAACTCGCAGTTTTAGGATTCGATCTGAAGTTTTGCACGGATTACACCACTGTACTACAACTCCTGGCCATAGGTGGAAATTAGCGCATTTTAAACTATATTAGAGAAAACACTTCTTTATGTAGTTAGAGTATGGAATAGTCTGCCTGTTAGTATACTGCAAGTTAAAACCTTGGGTTCCTTTAAATCAGAGCTAGATAAAATTTTAACAACTCTGAGCTATCAGTTTAGCTCTCCCCGAATGAACTTGATGGGCCGAATGGCCTCCTCTCGTTTGTAAATTTCTTGTGTTATTATGATTCATGCGAGATTTCAGGATCATATGGCATTGGCTAGCTCTGCTTTGGTACCTGCTGATTAGAAAAGTCACCAGTGCGATCCACAGGCTTTCATTGTGAGGTTAATTGGCACATCTGCTTTCCTCCTAAATGTCATCTGGTCTTCTGAAAGTTATACTGTATGTGTAAGTTAATTTGCTAGGGAGTCTGTGTTCATTAGGAGATCTTGATATAAGAATATTTGCCCTTGCTAAGACTTTCCATAGGTCAGGTAGCACATGGGCTTGCTGTCTGGAGTCCCACCTCTGCTCTATGATTTTTTCTGCAATCAGGCTAATCAGTATCTCTAACTTTCTTGCATTGTGTGTGACTGTGTGTGTGTGTATTTACCCTGGGAAAGACTGGCATTCCTTCCAGGCTGCACCCCTGTATAGTGCTTTGTGCTGTCTGTGATAAACTCCAGCCCCGCCCCCTTTGTCTAGGGCAAGCAGATGGAAGATGGATGGATGAACAGATACTGTAGATCCATCTGTCCGCCTACTTCTATAATAGCCTACCCCATATAGGCTTGTGGTAAGTCTGAAGTATATCTCAGGCAGCACAGGACACAGGGCAGGAAACTAAATAAGGTATCAGTCCATCACACCACACGTCTCCACGCAGTACTTAAGAACAAATTTACGAACGAGAGGAGGCCATTCGGCCCATCAAGCTTGTTTGCGAAGAACTTAACTAATAGTTCAGAGTTGTTACAAGTCTTATCTAGCTCTGATTTAAAAGAACGCAGGATTTTAGCTTGCACTACATGAACAGATAGACTATTCCATACTCTAACTACACGCTGTGTAAAGAAGTGTTTTCTCAAATTCAGTTTAAAATGTTCTTCCGCTAATTTCCACGTATGGGCACGAGTTGTAGTATTTAAACTAATATTGAAGTAGCCATTTGGCTGATCAGCATCCAGACCTGTTAGAATCTTATTTACATGGATTATGCACCCCCCCCCCACTATTAATCTCCTTTGCACAAGGCTGAACAGATACAGCTCAGCTAACCTCTCCTCATAAGACATTCCTCTAAGACCAGGAATCATTCTTGTAGCCCTATGTTGAACACTTTCTAAGACAGCAATGTCATTTTCAATGTTGGGTGACCAAACCTGCACAAAATATTCTAGGTGGGGTCTTACCAAGGAATTGTATAATCATAGCACCACCTCCCTTGACTTAAACTCCACATACCTAAAGATACCCAACATCCTATTGGCCTTTTTAATTGCTTCTCCACACTGGTGAGAGTGGGACATGGAAGCATCAACATACACACCGAGATCTTTCTCATAATCAGCTACCTTTATTTCAGTGGAACCCATAACAGAGATGTACTTTATATTTCTGCTCCCGGCATGGATTACCTACATTTATCTACGTTACATTTTATTTGGCAGGTATCAGCCCAGCTGCTAATTAAATCAAGATCCCATTGTAGCCTCTGTGCTGCTAGTTTAGTATCAGCTACATCACCCACCTTAGTGTTGTCTGCAAATTTAACCAGTTTACTGTATGTATTGGTGTCAATATTATTAATGTAAATTAGGAACAATAGTGGTCCTAAAATTGAACCCTGCGGTACCCCACTATGAAGGCGGGTCCACTGTGACATTGTAACTAATAACTACCCACTGTGTCCTGTCTGTTAACCAGTTTTTGATCCCAGTAACACTCTGTTGACTGTTTTTCCTTATACTGACCATTATAATGCATTATGAAGGTATCTATGGTGCATTATAATGTAGATGAGAGCTTCACAGAGCATTCATACCGCATGATAAACATGGCTGTGATGTGTTATGCCTTTTTATTAATAGTTATAGCTATGTTTATAGTACTTTATGAATGCATTATTACGCATTATGAAGGTATCTATATGCATTATGGTGATTGCTTGAAGTAAAGCGATAACAATCAGGTTTAAATTATTCAGTCCTACGCATAAAGGCAAATCAAATCCTAATATAAGGGACACTACTTACTGATAATACACTGCAAAGATGGTCTGAATAAAACCACACAACAACGGCTGTTCAGCTGGAATGATAGCTTTGTTTTTTAATGGCAGCGTTGAACCTGAGATCACGATTTAAATCGTCAGACAAAGGATTGTGAAGAGCCTTCAGCTGCCATTGAGCCATTTGCATATTTTGCTGCAGTACACATTTTAGCTCCTGCCTTTTGTCACAGTTGAATCCCCACTGAGCTTTCTCACGTCTGATTCATTTTACAAGCATTTCACACAACTGAATGAAAGCAGGAATGTCAAACCCTTCATTCACTGCAAACTGAAATCATTTTGTTGTCATATGAGGCAGCAGAATTGAACCTTAGATATGTCCAGTCATACTGGTCCGCTCACCTTTCAAGCCTCCTATTCAGTCTCTTCAACAAAAGTGTGTTGGCATCATTGATATCAGTAAAACAACACAAGCAGAATTAATGTGTTTATGGAAAGCAGAATTTTAGCTTCTGATTTGGATATGCACACAATTTCAGTCTCAGATTTGGCCTGTGTTTGACAAAGGAATCACACAGGCAGCAATATAGCTCTTGACAACCCACCCAGTGCAATAGGATTGCTTTTTAGATTGTACACTGAAAATAACAGCTTGCCAATAGCAAGGTGATGGCAGCCTGCCAGGCACATTGTTAAGGAGACAGTGATGGATTCCTGTCTGTCATCTCCATTACATATGTGTTGAGTCTCCGGATATAAACAAAAGATGGTCTTGGTTCAGCACACTTTTCACTGCTAGTGACGTAACAGTCAAGGTTTTTGTCAAGGACTCAAGGTCAGTGGAATTCAGCGAAGCCTGGGCCAGTCCTTGGGGATTCAAAGGTAAAGTCCAATTAGTGTCTGTTACTATCTCAGCAGAAGTGTTGTGTGAGTGGAATGACCATCCATTTTACTAAAAAAAAAAACTGGTGGTAAAATAGCAGAAATCACTGAGCCTGGAGCAGTAACAGTGTGTCTGATTAAGGCTTTGGAAAACTATCGAAGGCTTCGGATGGCTGTGACACCTTCTGCCCTCTCTCTAATCTCCCTTATTAAAGCCCTTGCTGATTTTGGCTTTCTGCAGCTTCTAGAAAGATTCTGTGGTTTCTTCCTGTGCAATAGCCTGCTTCTCTTTTCAGGCATTTGGCTGTAAAAAAATCAGGTTCTATAGAAATTTCCCATTTAACCCTCATGGTTGACCAGTAGACCCTGGATGTCAAAATGCAAATTCATTTATTTTCCATTAATTACAGGATGTTTAAATTGGGCATCACATCATTTTCCTGGGCAGCAGAGCAAATGTGACATTTGCAAGGAATTTATTATTGAACTTTTTCAATCTAATAAGTTATTTCTTTTGGAAATGCCTCTTAATGTTCACACGTATAAATATCGCTATGTTGTTCACAGTTTCTGAGGTAGCCAGAATCTTTGATTCTTGAGACAGTAGCAAAATCTACAGTTAAAATTATTATTTTTGTGATTGAAATTGCAGTCAACTAGGATGATTATTGCTTAATAAATAATCAAATCCTTTTAGTGCATTCATCTTCCAATCTTAGATTTCCTATATAAGCTAAGGAAGTACCATTTAGCCACCATGTATCCTGAAAGCTGTTAATCTCAGGGTCTCTGCAAAATGTCTCGTGGGGCCCTTCAATTCCCCTTTTAATTAAGGAATGATGAAAGTATGACAGTTCCAGTGTCCATTTTCCATTATCTGCAGACTGATTTATCTCTGTTCTGGAATCGACTGTATATTTAAAACAAAAGCACGCTTCCCAAGTGAGCTTTTTCTCAGCTGAGCATGCATAATAACACAGTGCTTATCAATACCTGAGGTGTGCACAAGAGTTTATGTTGCGCAATGAGGCTCTTCGTCCATTTGTCATTCATTTATTCATATATTCATTTATTCTGGGTTCTTTCAAAACCTAAAAAGTTTACATATGCACTGCAAAAGCAGAAAGGATGACTGGAGTTGCATATGATGGAATAATGTCTACTCCTGAATCATACTTAAAGTAATTTTTCCATCCCTCTTATGCTGAGTACAAACCATTGAAATAATGGTATCTTGTGTTTTTGAAGCATTATGAAGTGAAATTTATGTAATTGTATTATGTCAAGATCACAAGAAAAATAAGTTGTGATCTCGAAAAAACAGAAAAAAGACGATAATGAATGTGCTCTCTGGATTTCCAGAAACATCATCTCTAGATTTATTTTTGCTCCCCCTGTCAGCCAGAGTAAGACAGACTGAATTAGACGCCTAATAATTCCTTTAGGAGCTTTCAAAGCGTTTAATTTAGAAATGGTAATTGTGTTTGTGTTACAGACATTTGGCATTTCTCTTTGAGTGATGATCATTATAGTTGCTGATTTGACAGCAATGTGTCTCACTGGAACAGCTGAAGCTTCACATTAGAGACTGTAAGCACTCCTTGCTGAACAGACACTGTCCATGTACTTTATCACTTCACTACCCAGTAGGCAGCTATTTTGAAGAGTACTGCCCAGTTTTATTCTCTATATTAATTCAGGAAACAATGGTGGAAAAAGATTTTCATTGGATGTGGTTAGGATTTAAAAATTCAATTCAATTCAATTTATTTTTATATAGCACAATTTAATAACATCACACATCACAACTGCCTTATCTTCTGTTATCATTTGCACAACTGCCTTATATATTTTTACCATTTGCACAACTTTTTTTCGATATGCCTCTTTTCATGTCAGTTATCTGTATTTAAATATAGAATTCAAATTCAATCAAAATGTTAATCTAGATTAAACTTTCTAGTTCTGATTGGTGGGTACACACACCAGTGAGCGAGAAACAGCATTTTGGTCGTCTTGCACATAAACTGTGAATTGACAATAAATATATCTTTGAATCTTGACTTACTAAAAGGCCCAAAGTGCTTTACATTGTCCATGTACAAAGCCCCCAGTGAGCAATAGGAAAGATTAAATAGATGTAAATATATCAGCTTTGCTGAAAAGCTCTTCAACAATAAATAATGAATGATTATATATCATTATATATGATTTATGTCCTTATATACTTATTTACTTATAACATCAGCATCAAATAGTACATATAGTTGTCAGCAACTGTGCGATGTATAAACAAAGCATCAGTATGCTTATAGAGAGAAATCAGATTTTCACCATTCCACACCCATTCCTCATGGACTGTGCTGCTGGCCAGGGGAAGCACTTACCAAGATGCGCTGCTTTGCTGCAAAACATCATTTCATTAAGCCCCTCAGAGCTTCTGCTGTCCCAGGCCCTAACACCCAAAGCTAACTGATTTGCAGCACGATGGAAGAGCCTTTGGCTTTGGCTGCTCATAGCTGCCTTGCGGGGGGGGGGTGTTCCAGCGCTCACTGTGCAGTCACCCACTGAGGCTGGCTGATTTCTCTCAAAACAAAGGCTACGTGTGTCTTTCTGCTTCATCATGCAAAATTTCACAGATCTCCCCCACTGCCGCTCATGGTCTGGGCCGAAGTCTGCTCCTTCCCCATCATATGTTTTCTTTTATATCTTATATAAAAGTGTGTTTGTTCTCCTCTTTTCGCTCTCATGGCATCCAGGGGTATCCATATCTTCACTGTGAAAGACAACTGCAGCGTCCTCAGATGACCTTTCCTGGTTTAGAAGAGGTCAAATTCATTAATATATAATTAACTGCTCTGAGCTGGAATGGGTATTTAATAATAATAATAATTTTATTTCGGTCCTCGAAAACAATATCCCATGCCAAACAAACATACAAATATAAAAATAAGAAAACCGAAAAAGGTGTTGCTGAAGCCTTGCTTATTCTGCCTACCCTTTATACATTATTATCTGATGAATGACACTTTTTACTGAATTGGATGACACAAGAAAAATAAAATGCATCAAACATTTCCCAGAATATACAGAAATTATTTAAAACATACATAATAACAGAAATACAAATTCCTTCATTACTTCAAAATTATTTAACACTTGTATTAGACACTTTATTAGTATTTAACACTTGTATTGGAAAAATGATCTTGGTCGAGAAATAGGTGGTAAGATAGGTGACAGTCCAGATATAGGTAGCTCAGTACTCGCACAAAACGTAAATTTTCAAGGAATTATATTGATATGAGGTAATATATTATCTCCTCATCATTAATACATTTAATCTGAATTCACTGAGGATATCTTTGAAATACATCTGAATTTTGTGAATTGACGAAAAATGCTGACAACACTACGACTGCACAGGAGAAGCTGTTCACAAGCCTGGTAGAAGCTCTTGTGGAACTCAAAACATAAGCTTTGTTAATGATCGGCTTGGTATATACTGAGTATGTAGGAGGAAGGAAGAACAGATAGATTTCAGTAGCTATATTAAACACTGTCACAATTGTGATTTTTTGTTTTGGAACCAAAAACTCAACTCCTCTTAAAACGTAGCTTTTGAGAGTTTCTGTCAATGCAGCTGAACAAAGGAAGAAGCAACACTAAGAGGACATAAAGACTAAAATCATTTTTATGCACTCTCTAGGTATTTACTTGATAGAGAGCCCAGTGTATATCACATAATGAATAATTGATGTGAAAGGCTTGGGTCTTTTTCCCTCTGGGGGCTTGCGTGTTGGGAATTTCTATATTCGCTTATTTCCCAAGGGATAGTTACTGTCATTTTCATGATATGAAATTTTTGTGTTAGGACACAATTACCATTTCTAAATTACAGGCTGCATGTGTATTCTTTGAAGGTGCCTGAAGGAATTAATAGGTGTCTAATTCAGTCTGTCTTACCGTGGCTGTAAGGAGGAGCAAAAATAAATGTAGAGATGTTTTTTCTTACGGAAACCCAGAGAACACATTCATTATTGTCTTTTTCTTTCTGTTATTTAAAGATCACAACTTTTTTTTTGTGTGAACTTGACATAATAAAAGTTATGTCGAGATCACAACTTTTTTGTTTTTCTGATGTGGTGACATGCAGTCCTGGTCACCATTATTGGGACCAATGAAATTTAAGTAAGGTAACAACATGTAAGGTATCTTCTAGAAAACAAAAGAATCTAGTGAAACAGCTGTGGTCTACAGACATTCATGTTTGGTACAGAACAGCAAATGATGCACAACAATCATTTTTAAAAACAATAGAAGGAAAAAAAGTAGAAGATCAGAAAGATTGCAATGACATTGATCTTGAAAAGAACACCTTACCTACAGCTAAGCATGATGGAAGACCCATAATGTCAGGCTGCTTAGCTGCCTCTGGTACTGGAGGCATCGACCACACAGGAGTCATGAAATCAGAGGATTACCAAGGAATTTTAAAGCAAAATGTGCTACACAGTGTAGGAAAACTAGGTTTAAGTCTAAGATTATGGGTTCTCCAGCAAGAGAAAGGTCCAATGCACACATCCAAAAGCATGCAAGAATGTTTGAAAAGCAAAAAGTGGACCATTTTTAAAGTGGCCAGCAATGAGTCCTGGAAGCTTATACAGGTATTCCAGGAAATAAAGCTTTGACATATTTCACTCCATGTGCAATGAATCTATATAATATATGAAGTTCACCTTCTGAAAGGAATGTCAAGAAATATTAATCCTTTTCATGATATTCCATTTTTTTGAGATGTACCTGTAGATAAACATTTGGAGGTAGTAATCACTGTCAAAGGGTGTGTAATTTACTGTTTACTGAAATTGCTAATTACGTGAAAAAAAAATTTTGGTTAAAGAAAGTACAATGGACACCCAATTAAAATATTCTGATGTTAAAAAAAAATTACATTTTCATTTATTTAGATGATATTCTACAGGTTATGCAAAGAATGAAAGGGTGTCAATAATGGTGACCAAGACTATAGGTGACTGACATGACTGCCTGCTTCACTGTGCATTTAATCTGTAATTAAGAGAACATAATCACAGACCTCTAGTTAGCCTAATGATTTCTACTCACGAGATCTCTACTACATAGTGAACAGAAGTAATGGACAGAAACAATACATTTAAATTAAGACTGATTATTAACCTTCATTAAAGGGTTCAAATAGGAAGCTTATTCAACAGCAATGTCATGTGTGCTGATCTCAAGATAAAAAGAAAAATGTCATGATTTTAAATTAGCAAAAGTTATTATCTCGAGATCATAAGAAAGTGATTACAAGAAAAATAACAGGAAGAAAAAAAATAGTTAGAATTTATGTCCTCTCTGAACTTCCATATTTTCTGCTATCTGTCCAATGTAACGGAATGCTGATGAATAATGGTCCCTTTTTGGCGGCTTAGCCTAGAAGTGCTTGGAGTCATGTTTGTTCATTGACAGCTGTATGCTGCCTATCTTGTATGTCACTTTGGACAAAGGGATCTGCTACATAAATATAAATAATGAAGAGAAATCTTATTGTAAAGTATAATATATGACAGCACAAAATTATTTTTTAACAGTAATTATTTTATTTATCTTGAATTCTCAGTGAAATCATGCAGTGATGAAGCTGTTTCTACAATGTTGGGGTTGTAGGCACGGCTGCAGCCAGGGGTGGGTAATGCTCACCCAAATCTCTGCTCTTACCTACTCAATGGGTCAACCTTAGCTTGTGCCATTGAAATCTGTCAATCATGTTTAATACGTCCCATCAGACATTCTTCTCTGGAGCATTTGAAGTCGCCAGTGAAAGTAGAGAAGGAATATTACCTTCGTCTTATTCAAGACCCTTCTTGTTAAAATGTATCTCTTGTTGCTGTTGTTTGTTGTAATATTGTGTTAAATCATGGTCTTTGCTAGTAGCATAGTTAGCCAGCTAGCTAGCAAGTGTTGGTTAGGAAGCTCACTAGAGCAGTACAATGGAACCCCCGTATCCACTGATTTGGTAACATTTGTATATTATAATTAAATATGTGTAAATAAAACTTTATCATAGGTATGTAAGTACAAGAAGAACAAGTAATTTATAGTGTTTGCTACTACCTACGGTTTTGGACCTCTGCCGTAGGTCTTGTAAAGTATCCATCCCGCGGATACAGGTGCACTACTTAACAAGACAGTTTGCTAACGGTGATGTCAACGTCGGCTTGCCAACTTTGGTCAGCAGGCTGGAGTGAGGTTTTCAATTCGAAACAAGTCTGCACAGTTTTACTACCTTAATAAGTAACAATAATAACACATAATAGTCTGTATGTTTTGCGAATTACCC
Organism: Brevimyrus niger; assembly: GCA_015164015.2. Lineage (NCBI taxonomy): Eukaryota > Metazoa > Chordata > Actinopteri > Osteoglossiformes > Mormyridae > Brevimyrus > Brevimyrus niger. The sequence goes on from JAABNY020000008.1 coordinate 25,234,776, forward strand.
CAAAGCTTTTGATGTACCTAATTTTAGGCCTATAATCGATTAATATAGATTTGTTGTAAGATTTCTTACATGAGAACCTGGAAGCGTTAATGTCACGGAAGATGCATGTGAGTAGGCAGTCCGGTCAGTGCTCAGCATGAAAAAATTATCCTTTTTAGATTACGTGCAATTCACTTGAATTAGCCATGCACAACCATAAACAACATGCAGCAATATGTGGTTTCCAAATCAAAGCTTTCTACCAGCATTTCACTTACCGCTGTACCTAGTTCGAACAACCATGCTTCCAGATTGGTGTCTTCGAACCAAGTGGGCTGTTACTGCAGTCAGTTTAGACAGTAATACGGTGCTCGTCGCTTCCGCCTTTGCTTGTAAAGTCATTTTGTTTATCGTTTGGTAATTATCTTCTAATGTTTTCCACTATTTTGCTGTTCATGTTACCTGTTTTACTCTTATATTCTTATTCGCAAGGTTATGAGTTTGAGTTCGAAATGTGCCTTTAATATGGCAGTAGATAAGTTTATGTTTATGTGAAGTTTATGGTTTGGTTAGGAGCCACTTCTATCCAAAGCACCTTAGAAAAAGCACATAATATTAATATTAATAATAATTATAATAATAATAATAATAATAATACTTCACTTTCCTGATTAGGTGACCATGACAGTATAATGTAGAGTTTGTAAATAGTTCGAACATACAATATGAAAATGTCCTTGTGCCCCATCTGTTTCACTGGCGCTACTGCACTGCGTGCGTTTTGTGTGAAATGCTGCCCATCCAAAATGTCTAATTGCCCCCCCTCCGACCTAAGCAGTCGAGATCTGGGCCTGGATATAGAGCACTGACCCTGATGTGAAAATTGTTCATGATGCCTGCTACAGTACATATAGCTAATACCAAATTTATATGGGTGTGTTGAAAATGCTGCTCTGCTTGTTTTGGTATTCTGAGCTTAGTATAACCACATTTGCATGATATCTAACCTTCTGAAACACCAGTTCAAATGTGTGCAAAGCTTTTAGCAATATTCTTCCATCTTCTCAGTAATTTTCACTTTATATACTATGTTTCACTTTTTGCTGTAGTAATTGCATTGCATAAAATGGACGCATTGCTTGAAATAAGGAAACAGTTCTTATTTGCTTTAGTTGTAGATGTACTTGTGTGTGGGTGGTGGCTGAGAGCAGGAGTGTGACAAGTAGTAGTTTAAGGGATTTAACTCTGAGGGAGCAAACCTAGCAGTTAGGCATATGGAATACACTGGACATCCAGGTTTAAGGTGCTGGAAATAGGCATCTCACCTAAAAAGCTGAGCCACCGTAGACAGCGGAATAAGCAGGGAGTTTTTCACAGCACTGTCCTCAAAGTTTCAAGGGCAGAAATGTGGATCAGCACATGGCAGGGCACTGGCTTGAAGTTCGAAAGTTTTTCAAGTGTTTCGGTGTAGCTCAAAGCAGCAGAGACTGAGGCCCCTGTCTCTGTTCTGGCCAGGTGTCTGCCTGTAATTTATAATACACATTTGAAAAATGGCCGCTGGCACACCTTTCATATTGATTTATACCAGCATCTTGGATCCATGATGGATCACTCTGCAGAACTTAGTCTCACTCCCTGAAAATGCTAAAGGCTTCTTTTCCCAGCTGTGTCGCAGGCCCCATATACAGCCCTTCACTTTCGTTGAGCTGTTTTTTTTTCCATTCGTTCCCTCCCCATCCATTTTCTCAGTTAAATGACAACTTTGTAAACTACAGGCTAGAAATATATTGGTAGGGGAATAAAATACACATGATACTATTTAAAACAAACCCAAAACAGCAAATGAGAGAAACTGTCTGAAATGGGGGGGGGGGGGGGGGGGGTGCAGAGGTTAGCACTGTTGCTTTGCACCTTTGGGTCCTGGGTTTGAGTCTTTGCCAGGGTTCTGTGGGT
>JAABNY020000008.1:25247277-25258325 GCA_015164015.2 Brevimyrus niger
CCAGGTATTTTTTCTCTAGCACCTTTGGCGCGTCTTGCCGGCCATTGCACCTGGGGGCTTGGAGGGAGCGGAAAGGGGGCGCGCGCCACCCCCCCCCCCCCACCCGCCATTCTGCCGTCCGGTCGTATAAACAGATATGGCGTGAAATCTGAAATGCTGGACAGTTTAAGTCACTGTGGATAAAAGAGCCCAATACTCTAATTAACCCTAATAACAGAATCTGGCCATCCGTCCGATTCGCACCCTGCGGGAAGCTGTGCCCCGGGGTGGGATGGATGAGTCCCTGTGGGGTGCTGGGCCAGATGGCCCGTGTTATTTATGGGAGTGCTTGGCAAGGTGCAGTGAGGCATCGGGCGGGGCAGGCGGCGGCCATGCGGGGCGACAGGGCTGCCGCCGCATCCCCGCATGAGTTATGAAGGCCTTCGCCTGCTTCTCACGGCCGGTTCGGATGACCTGCCGCTGCCGGAGCCACGATATTCATCACACAGGTATTTCCAGAGATCTCTGGGCTTGGGTCCCTGTGAAAGCGAGACAATAGTTGTCCATCTCATATATAGTCTGGTTTTATCGCGCCGAAAGCGGCACATTGAGCACAAAAGAAGCCTGTTTATCATGGCGCTCGTAGCTGTGAAACAGCTTCTTGGGCAGGTGATGTGGGATGTTCTTCAGGATCCAACTACTAGGACAAATTACTAAGGGGAATTATTTATTTCCAATGTAAATGTAAATTTGTCGTAATGATACCTGCTGAAAAGATGCAATGGGTGAATGAGAGCTTTTTCCACTGCACATGTGTTTTTGAGTTCTGTGATGACTTACGAGCTCTGGAGTGAGCCTGACTGGTCCTTATATGTAGGCAAATGAAGTGAAGGTAAAAAGCGGTATAGGCCAGGGAGCTGGGAGATCTGCCAAGAGGCTGCTAAGAGCTACTGTCAGCAGATCGGCAGTGTCAACACAGTTAAACCCAGCAAGACTTTCTGATTTAGCTGGTGCTAAGAGGCTGGCTTTTAGATGGCAGCTTCCTGTACTCATAAGCATGGCCAACTGTGGGCCAATCAAAGGTGGGGCCACTTCATATATAATGTTCAAGCACAGCAACGAAGGGAAAAGTGGTCATTTTATCTCCTTGGTTACACAAAAGTATATCAGGAAGGTTCATAGATTGTCTCCATAGTAGCCATTAAGAAGCTCGGAAGGCATTACTGAGGAACATTGAAAGGATTTTGTTTCTCTATGATAAGACTGAGAGCCAGAGCAAACCTGAGGATTTGCACAGGTCACTGCAGTATATGAGCCTTATAAACCAGTCAAGAATTTTTTGAGATACCAGAGTGTGTGACATTTGTAAATTTTTGTGCAAAAACCCAACCGCTGTGCCCAAGTCTGCTTGATCAGAAATATATTGCCTTTTATTGCCCATTGTGTGATGTGACAAAGAGTGTTTCTGTGGAAAGTCTCCTGATAGAACAATACTTTCACTGGAGACACACAACCAGAATCCCGTGAGCAATTTCCTGCAGACGGCCGTGCTGGTGGAGACATGCCAGGAATGGAACACCAAGGTTCATCCTGGATGTCATCTTTAATCTCCCAGGAGAGACACTGAGCAGTGAGGCTATACACAGATGTATGTGGGCTTATGGCACATCACTGTGGAAATGAGTGACATAACTCAGAGAAAAGTAGGATTACAGTACCAGGGCTGTTGTGCGATTACCCTGGTTTTTGGTAGGAAGTGCATCAAGTAATGTGAGATTTTTCATGGTAAAAACGTTGACTCGTATCCTAACGTTAAATTTTTGCTGTGTCGCTAAAAGAATGGTTAGCTTCAGGGATTCAAAACATCTATAGAAAGAATCTTAGCAATAACAAGGCATAACTCTTACAATAAAATATGCATTTTGACACTATTTCACACTTTATACACATTTTTACAAGAACTTTATTGTTAAAGACAATACATAATCCTTATAGGGAATATTTCTCCAAATAAACATCAATAGTCATATATCATAGCAAGCAATGTAAGTGCAATATTAGTACATTTGGGAAGTTGTGAAGTTTTTTTTTTATTTGAAAAATAATACATAAAGGTTTTTTTATTGTGATGTATTTCAATTTACTGTGAAGCATGGTATTATCTACTCAGATTATCATGATACAGGAGACAGCAATTTCAGTAAGTAAGATGTGAACGTAACACTGGGAGGACAGTAAACTTTAAAATAATCTGGCATCATTTATTTATATGAGTGCTTCTCCAGGATATTGATTCTCTGTGTTAATGATGTGCTGCTTTAAGGGCTGCAAGTAGAAGGATAATGATTCATAGTAACATACCCTGGAAGTGTCACTGCTGTCAATGCAGCGGATGCTCTGGTATCTTTTGTATGTCTTCCTTCCTTTCTAAATCCGCCATGTTTCTGCTGTGTTCATCCCATAGTACAAAGGCCAGGCTAACCTTCATGTGTTTGAGGACTGGTGTGGCTCCTCAGTTGCCCAACTCAGGAAAAATCTCCACTTCCCTTTGTACCCTCATGTAAGTCGCGGATCTTCTGCATAAGCAAATGCTCTCCCAAGTGCTCAGCATGCTTGAACCAACTGCTAACTGGCCTTTGTCTCTAAGAAAATACTACAAACATTTCTTAGTAAAAAATTATTGATTATTATTAATTATTAATATTTCAAAATAATTTTTGTTGTTAGAAAGAAGCACAATAACAGTAAGACCTTACAATTAAATTCACAGTCAGAACACTGATGCTTTGCATAATTTTTTTCTTGAATTAATTTATGAAGTTCATCATTACAGTTGAGAACCACAGTGAAGAAACTGGCAGTTGCTCCAAGATGGAAGAATTATGGTCTTCGGATATTTGGTTTCATTCACCCATATAAGGATGGTGAGTGAACATTTATATTTTTTGTGAGTTTTATTTTATTCAGTTTCATCGTAGAAATTGTCTCATATATACAGGTATACCCCACTGTGTGAAAGTAGAGTGTTCCTGTGAAATAGGAGCCAAGAAACAATTACTATAAATTTATATGAGAAAAACTTTTGAACCTTCCCAGACCCAAAGAATAACCTACCAAATCATACCTAATAACGCGCAAAATCTAGAATAGCACATTAAATGAAATGATATGATATGATTATATGTTACCGTATAGCCTAAATACTGATAAGTGCAGTATAGTAAATACATAGACCAGTAATACAGTTGTTCATTATCATTATTACATAATATGAACCGTACGTAATTGTATGTGGTATACTTTTATATGACTGGCCATGCAGTAGGTTTGTTTACACCAGCCAAACCCCAAACATGTGAATAACATGTTGCGCTACAATGTTAGGAAGGGTACGCCATCACTAGGCAAAAAGAATTTTCACCGCCATCATTGACAGAAACATTGTTACGCAGCACCTGACTGTATTTATTTCATTGGGTCGCAGATAAACAAACGCTAAACACTATTTTCACTTTGTGAAACAAGTACTAATGTAGGCCTTCCGTAAGTGGCACAAAGTGAATGTTTGTAAAGCAGGGGATTCCTGTACTGTAGCTAAACCACTGTGCGTTGATATTTTGGCAGCACATTAACAATTATTAATGTATACAAAACCAAAGTCATATTTTCTTGAACTTGATGAAAAATATGGTATGACCCAACGTTACAACTGTAATGTTTATCCTTAAAATGACCTTCTTGCAGGATCAAAGCTAGAGATCCTCATCTTATCCCCATATATAAAAAATAATAAGAGTCTTGCCTCCATGGCATAACATTATTGAGGTACTGTAGATACTGCAGGCATGTGATCTGTTATACACTCTTTTAAGAAATGTATTCACGCAGTTTTCTTGTATAACTTTGTTTACGAGAAAAGATTATAGATAATGCAATACTGGAATGTGTGGGCAGTTTGCAGAAGTACAGTATATCATGTGAGATTTTTATGTTTTTTTTTTTTTCCCCACCTGCAGGGGATTTCCAGTTTGCCGTGTCTTCCGACGACAACTCTGAGTTTTGGCTGAGCCCCGATGAGAGCCCCCATAATGCCAGGTTACTGGCATACGTGGGCCGGGTGAGTATCAGCGAGGATGAAGCTCGAGGAAAAAATGGGCTGCCTGAACTAATCGGTGTGTTATGTAAAGGTGCATCTTCAGCTCGGTGTTTGCAGGCTGGAAATCAGACAGCTAATAAAACAACACCTAACATGTGGTAACATAATCCTTAGATTAATAGAGCTGTCACATATAAACAGTTAAAACAAGAAATACTCAGGCGTTCCATAATTGCATGTCACTGTGTAGAGATACTCACATAAATGTACATAAATCTTGCTGCAAATTGGCCAACACTGCTTAAACCAAACAGCACAAAAAAGAAATATCTAACAAGTGCGTTAAATAATATGATGGTCATATTATAGCATATAAAAGCGTTACAGAATTAGGTTCAATCATCAAGATGCAATCTATCTTTGCTTGAAGTTGAATTTGCCTCAAAAGTAATTTCCTGATACAAGCAGAGATCATATGCTAATAAGAAACAGCCGAGTCACTGGAAACATCCACACATTCTGGGACCTTCCAAAGCTAAATATGGACGTTTTACTCAGATGGTTTATGCGTCTGTCTTTATGCTCCGTGACAGCAGCGAGGGAGCTTTGGACGTAATCGGTAGCATGTATTTGGAAGACATTTTGCCATCGGGGGAAAAAAATGTTTTAAAAGCTCCATAATTTATAAGTGATGGATGACCATTTGTCTCACCTGTGCAGCAGGAGCTGGGAATTAAGCATTACTGGACAAAATGAATGTGGTTCTAAATATCGTGTAACAGAGATGGATTTTTCTAGTGGATTTCAATGAAGCTGACAGCAAAGACACCCGGTTTAAAAAGGTCCTCCTGCACGAGGTACTGAGTATCATTTTAAGGAGTGCACTGGAACGGATAGGGAAATATTATGTCCTGGCTGAATACTAGATTCATATCTCATAACCCTTATCTCCTGACGATCAGTGTCATCTTAGCCCTGGAAGATGCAAAGAGGCAAGATGGACAGATACAATGCAGCCAGTCAAGGGGGCGAAGAAGCCCAGACATGTCTTCTTCATGCATAAAAATCTATGCAAAAATAACACTTTCATGTCTCTAAGTAAATCTGATACTGCTTGGCTTAAATCTGTTCTACTATCATTCATCAGAATTATGTCCTTTGGATATTTAACTTCATTTATCCATATAGAGATAATGAGTGAGCATTTGTATTTTTTGTGAGTTGGTATTTCATTTAGTTTCAAGGTAGTCTCTTATATGCTGCTAAATCTGCTATGTGTTGATATTAAACCATGAACAGTTATTATTTGTATGGAACCTAAGTACTTTTTTTGACCATAATGAAAAAATGGCACAATGCAAATATCTAATAATTCTTCTTCACCACTTGCTAAAGATGTTAAGCAAATGCTGTAAGCTTGAAACTGCAGAGTTCTTGCTTTGAGCTTTGGTGCTCAGAGTTGGAATGGACCAGGCACAGGTCAGATTGGCCTTTATACAGTGGCTCGGCGGTCAGGGAGAGATGACAGGCTGTCGTAATGCCGCCATGCACAGGGAATCCCACCTCCCAGTAGTTCCCACATATGACTCGGTAACCATGATGAGACTGGTCATACCAGAGAAAAAGATTGGCAATGTGCCCATGTGGTGTGATAGCTTCCCATGCTCAGCTTCAGTGAATATCTGACAGTCATGCAGGATTTCCTTCAAATCAGAGTTACATTACTTGTTTTACCTTGGAGACAAACAGATACAAAATTAGCTTCAACACCTAATAGAGGTTAGAAATGAAATGATACAATTACTGTAAGCCCCAAATCACAGAAATTATATCCCATGTTTACACATTAGTCTCATTATTCTGCCCTGAAATGTTATTGTAAGACAAGCTGACAGTTGCTCTGTTAGGAAAGTAAAATAGCTCTTTAGCTATTTTTACCTGTCCATATTCTTAAAATATAGTCTTAATTCGTCATTTGTTTTCAAGCTGCTTTTGGTGGGGGAAGGCAGAGGGGGACTTAAATGTGCAGCAGAAAGCTAATAGTATTAAATTGCCTAAATTAATGAGCTCGCAAAATGAAAGAGACAGGAATTTATTCTGTGCCTGCAAACATTCACTCAGTCTCTTGCAGCAAGATGGAGGGGAGAGGTAATTCACCTCGACCAGATAGATTTTCTGGGAGAGAAGGGGAGCGAATGAAGATCTGTGAGTGTCATTGAATCAGACTTACGTCAATACCACCCCCTGTACCTTCCGTTACCAGAAATACACCTTTGTGCATCAGTTCTTTGCATTAAGATATGGTTTTCATCAATGAACAGGTCAGCTAAGGAACATGAATAAGGTGATGAAGTAAAGGGTTTTACTTAAGTGTGGCACACATATTCATCAATTAGCAGTTAATGTCCCAACAGCAGTTAAGAATGTATCACATTTAACTTGTTAAAGATCCTTAAAAAGTAATTGATTGAATGTCAGTACCAGCTGGGGCAAGGACTTACGACAATCTCCTCCACGATGGTGGTTGTCAGATACACTGAAAATATTGATTTGGTCTGACTGGAGGTTGAAAGATTTTCATTACACACACAATCTGGGTCAATAATCTGACTGCAGTGCTATGGAAAAGAACACCAGACAAAGAGTCAGCTCAGAAGTTGGCTCAAATTTATTTTGTCTGCCAATTTATTTTTAGGTTTCCGAGAAACTAGCACACAGCAAAGTGATAATGTCCATAAAATAAGTCAGGTTGACTTTTTGATGAGGGGTTTTTCCCCAATGCTTGATGGCATTGCTAAACTCTGTCATATTCCTGGATACTGATAGCTGAGTAATCGTTCACATTGTCCAAAATTAATGGGATTAAAATCATATTTGAATTGACACATTGAGTTTTGCATACGCGTTATTATGATTATTATTATCATTATTATTTCTTGTGTTTTCAGCTCAGCCTACTTAAACTTTAAGGCAAACAAGTGTCCTTTCAGTCAAAATGCCCACTCAGATGTAAACAATTTGGACCTCTGTGTGGATCCTTCCAAGCCAGGCAGAATGCCTCAGGGGTGCCGAGTGTGAGTGTGGGCTTAGTGATGCCGGAGATGGCGTGCAGCACCAGCAGGACATTCTGCATGAGCGAGCTGAATGCCTTCAGGCCGTTCTGAGTCGGCCTACGCAGACAGCGGCGTCCCCGTGGCAGACGCGTGTTTGACAAGCTGCGAGGAGCAGCAAGCAGTTTATTGACACTACGCTCCACACGATTACATGGCAAAAATAAGCTGCCTTTTGTTTTCATACTGTGTAGTGTGGTCGCAGGGCAGCTAATTAGAGGACCCTCTGACAACCTTGGTTAAGTAGCTGAGCTATAAGGGCTATAAGGGGACTTTGCCATGAAAGAGTTCCTCTCTCACATTCTCTCCAGCCCACATCAGTAGCCACAGAGAAGCACCTGCCCGTCACCAAAGCTCGTCGGAGTTCCTCTCTGAAATTTTCTTTACTCAAACTTAAAAAAGACTGTTGTTTCTTGTTCACATATATGTGCTTTTTCAAGGGTTTAAATTGTGGATTCTCGCGTTATTTGGTAATTTTGTCATACAATTCATGCATATAGATAATAGACCTGCTGTTTAGTAACGTCTACATAAAAATACTATAAACAATAAATACAGAGCAATGATGCAACAACAACTACAGAAGATGCTGTTGAACCATGGTCAATGTATCCCCATCATGTCCTCTCCCTATCTAAGCCTTACTTCTTCTACAATCCCCAAGCTCCACAAGTACTTGATGGATCACCTGGAGATGCTTTGAATCCTGCATAACTCTGAAACTACACCGATTCATGTATTCCACTTATATACCAATTTTATTCTTTCCTCACCAGTAAGGTGGTTGACGGTTTTTCTTTGTCTGTCTTAATGTTTGTGTCTTAAAATGTAATTTATATTATCTATATGTTTTATATTTATATTCTATTTCTTTTTTAGTCATACTATGCCCAGCGTTTTCAGGGACATAACAGTGTATTATAGAGTATAATAGAAACACTCATGATATAACTGAGTAACCACAGGTAATGTCAAACAGACACAGACATGGAGACACATACAAACCTCATTGTGATTTTCTCATGAAATCAAATGCTACTGCTACCTAGACTGTTTTCACTGCACACAAACAAGCAGCTGTTGGCTGGTAGAAAACTGCCCCACAGTGTCAGTGTGGTGTACATAAAATCTGTGTAATATATCAGACCCCAAACTTCTAAAAAGTACTAGAAAACAAAAGAATAATTGTTAAATTAGAAACAGATGTATATTTATTATAATGTGGGAGTTATGATGAGTATGCATACAAATGCAAAGAAGATTATAAAAAACAAACAAGATATATTCCTTTGACAGCCCCCTGGACAGTCATTCCCCCTCCCTTATCAAATCACTACTCCTCATACACCCCTCAACCTATATCTCTAGCCCATACAATTTTATTCGTACTGTCTTACCTTTCACCAGATCTGCTCTTGCTCTAACATGTACTGAGTAGGACTAGGGCTTCAATTCCTGCACGACAAATTTCAGCCATCAAAACAACACAAATTTTACAGCATACTGAAAATATTTCCGTAATGCCACCCAAGCCTACTCTGCACACAATCCCTACCTCTCCAAAAACATTTATTAAAAGCCCAAAGCCCATTAGAGTTCCCCACAAGAAAATTATCCACAGTACATTTTCACTGATCTGCTACCAGACTGCTACTAATAACATGAACAGGGGCTGGAGACAAATAAAATGTACATAAGAACCTTTTGAATATTCAGGAAATCATCTTGTGGCCCACGGTTTAAGAACCACTGATGTTCACTGTTCTGTTTGGGGGCAGCTCAGCTTATTTTTAGGAAAAAGTATTTTCTCTACTTTTGCTATTTCCAAAAATTCAATCACAAGGTAGAGCCTGTCATTTAATAGTAATCTATAACATGTGAAAGCCTTATACTGGGTCAGGATAGGAGATAATTCCAGATTTTTTTTTGCCTGCTAATGAATGTGTAACAGTGTAACAGTGTAATTTAGCTCTGCATTTGCTTGTCAGCAGGTGCCACCAGGACTGATTTGTGATTTTATGCAGTTCATTGTAGGAATTATTAGCTCAAATAAATTTTAATATCTTCACCAATATGTTTTAAATTAATTAAATTTTAGTTAATTATTATTTAATGCTGATTATTAATTAATTGTTTTGCTGAATGGTCGGCTCCTCCAAACTCGATTGCTGTATCCCTGTGAGTCTGTTAATGTGAGACTTAAATGGGATTCATTTATTACCAGTATCGCTTAGTAACCTGGGCTAGAAGGCTCGTCCAGCGAGCTGCATCACCAGGCAATGTAAACGATTGGTAGCGAAGCTCCTCCCACGGCCAATGAGAGAAAGTCTCGCGATGTTTCAGGCGAGTTTGAGGTTTCAGAGCATGTATCAAGATCGCACAAAGGCAGGAACTTAGTATGAACACTCAATGCACGGATGCTGAAGTTGTGTAAGAGACATGCATTTATTCCTAACACTACAACTAACATAAGACAGACATTACACCTAACACAGACAACAACACAAAATAACGGAATAGAAACAGACAATGTAATTATGGAAATGCAATGACCGGATTTAAATAAGTAACCTTAAAGGGGAAATACTGTTTGTGGAAACACGACCCTAAAGTCTTATAGCAGTTTAACAGTTTAAGTTGTTAGAATAAGAGGAAGTTGGTTTACCTAATTGGTTGCAGAGTAAGTGGGGGGGTCTTGGCAGTTGCAGAGCTGCTGGGATGCTGGGATGATGGCACTCAGGATGGTGCGGCGTCTGGAGCAGTGGGGTGGAGCCCTTGGATTCTCTCTTCTGGTGAAGCTTTGTCTTGGTTGCTGTTCTCTGTTCAGCTGGGCCTTCACCAGTGGGCTTCTTGTGGGCTTCTCTTCTCCCGGGCTAGACGTTCTCTTGCTGGCTGATGATTTTTGTGCTCCTTGAGGATCTTTGTCTTCTTGACGATCTTTCAGCCCCTTGGTGATCTTTTTCTTTGTTCTGAAGTGGCAAGGGTTTATGGTCTAAAGTTCATGAATAGGGATGACCAGGAATTCAACTCCTGGACCAATGGCTGACCATCCATTTGGTGGGCTTTCGGAAGGGGGTCTGTATCTGTCCTTTTGGGATTTATGGCCCGACTGATTCTTGCTTTATTTTCATGATGTTCATTATTTGGTTATAACTTTTGATACCTCCACTTTCGTGGTAATCACTGACCAGATTTGGGATCAGGGGTGATTGTCCATCAGTTTGATACCAAACATGCCGTACCAGCTTCACCAGTTCACACCTCATACCATCTGTATTGCATGATTAAACAATTAATTATTTTAGGCATGTGATTGATTCACATCATCATATGATACAGGTGTTTTGGGTTGCACCATAAGGGCGGGTCTGCTGTCCCATCTAAGCATTTTGAATAATTTTCTGGGAAGCTGGTTGCTTATTTGTTCATGTATTCCTTTTGTATAGTGGTTTAAAAAGACCCATTGAGTGACAAAGCAGATCTGATTGTAGCCTGCTCTTCGGTGTATGACAGTCTCTATGTATGACAGTCTCTGTGTGACAGATCTGATAATAGCTTGCTCTTCGTTGTATGACAGACTCTGTGTGACAGATCTGATTGTAGCCTGTTTTTTGGTGTATGACAGTCTCTGTGTAAGACAGATCTGATTGTAGCCTGCTCTTCGATGTATGACAGTCTCTGTTTATGACAGATCTGATTGTAGCCTGCTCTTCGGTGTATGACAGTCTCTTTGTGACAGATCTGATTGTAGCCTGCTCTTCGGTGTATGACAGTCTCTGTATATGACAGATCTGATTGTAGCCTGCTCTTCGGTGTATGACAGTCTCTATGTATGACAGTCTCTGTGTGACAGATCTGATAAT
>JAABNY020000008.1:25270704-25298461 GCA_015164015.2 Brevimyrus niger
GATTACAGTGTGCACTGAATGTGGGGAAGGCAGTGTGCAGCAGCCAGAGCCTGTGATTACAGTGTGCACTGAATGTGGGGAAGGCAGTGTGCAGCAGCCAGAGCCTGTGATTACAGTGTGCACTGAATGTGGGGAAGGCAGTGTGCAGAAACCAGAGCCTGTGATTACAGTGTGCACTGAATGTGGGGAAGGCAGTGTGCAGCAGCCAGAGCCTGGGATTACAGTGGGATGAGACTGAGGGGATCCCACATGCAGTGTGGCGTGAAACTCTGCCGTGTCCATCTGAGGGCCCTTTGTTTGCTGTGTGGGATGTTCTTAATGGCATCTTTGTGTTCCTCTCCCTATCCATCCAGTTTCTACTCTAATTCATGCTCTTCATATGTAACTTCTTGTCAGCTTTTAATGTCTCAGAGATTTCACTGTCTAGAGGCTCACTACAAAGCCGTTGCATGATAAAATCTACAGTGCCCTCCATAATGTTTGGGACAAAGACATTTTTCCTTGATTTACCCCTCTGCTCATGTTTCAAATTTAAAATCAAACAATCCAGGAGTGATTGAAGTGCACATTCTATATTTTAAGGATATTTGTATACATTTCAGTTTCACAATGTAGAAATTATAACAGTTTTTATATAGAGTGCCTTTCACATCATGGCAGCATAATGTTTGGGAAATTTGCCTTCACAGTTGGTTGTGATTACCGTACTCAGGTGTGCTTCATTGCTTCATTGATGCAGGGGTAAGATACCTAGGCCTGCTTCTACCATTTGGAGTCTGTAGCTGCCATTGTAATGAGAAGACCTATGCCAATGAAAGTCAAAGAAGCTATTATGAAGTTAAAATACAAAAAAAAAGAGTATGACAGACATCAGTTAAACCTTAGGTTTACCAATATCAACTGTCTGGAATACTGTATTATCAAGACGAAAGAATGCACTGGTGAGCTCAGTAATCGCAGTGGGACTGATGGGCCCAGGAGGACCTCTGATGGCAGAAGAATCCTCAGTATGGTAAGGAAAAACCCCTAAACATCCATTCAGCAGATCAAAAACAGGAGGCAGTTGTGTCTTTGTCAGAGATGACTCCCTGCAGAAGACTTCATGAACAGAAAGGCAGAGGCAACACTGCAAGGTGTAAATCACTGCTTAGCCACAAAAACAGGACGGCCAGAGTATAATTTGACAGACAGATTAGTGCTGTGGTCAAAACAAGTTCCTATCAACTCAGACAGTTGGTTGAAGTCAAGCCCTATCTCCCTCATACGGATTTTGAGAGAGTAATCTATGCTTTTATTTCTTCTCAGCTCGACTACCGTATTTCCCTGTATGCAAGCCTGGAGCACTCTGGTATTTGGAGACTACAGTTAGTCCTAAATGCAGCTGCTCAGCTCCTTACGGGGACAAAAAAGCATGAGCAAGTTGTCCTCTTTCGACTGGCTTCCTGTATCTTTTAGAATTGATTTTAAGATTTTATTGCACTTTAATCTCATCTGAATTGTTTCATTTATAATTTTAAACATTGGAGAAGAGAAGGACATTTTTGGTAAAGCAGAGCTTGTAAATAGATGCTATTATTAGTAATGAATGAAGAGCAAAATAAGATGCCTATACCAACTGTAAAGCATCAACCACCTGACTGCATGTGCATGAACAGTACAGATCTCTTCTGCCTCCAGCCATTATTGTGGAAATTTACTTTTATTCCTTGACCCACAGCCAGGATGATGGGAAGTGATACAGGCTATTGTATTCCCAGATTATTGTTGGTAGAAAGGTGGCCTGCATAATGCATTGCCCTACGTGTGTAATTGAAATCCTAGAAATAATTGTCTTTTAGAAGCCAAAGAGAAAAATATGCCTGGAGATTCAAAAGACGTGTTTTTTTATTGTGGCAGCAAGACAGCACACAGGTGATGAGGGGGCAGCAGAATACCCCAGCGGGGGTGTGATCTGTGTGAGGAGTATGGGGGGATATGCAAAGGTTGTAGAGATGAGAGGGCAGTGGTCACTAGCTCAAGTAAGTACCTCTCCCCCAAGCAACCTGCTATTGCTCCTCCCTGACCTTCCCAATTAGCGACCACAAGCCCCGGCCTTCACATTCGTCAGGGGTGGTTTTGGGGCCGATGTGGTGCTGATGGGAGGCCGTTTGTGGGTGATGGGAGGCCGTTTGTGGGTGATGGGAGCCGTTTGTGGGTGATGGGAGCCATTTGTGGGTGATGGGAGGCCGTTTGTGGATGATGAGAGGCTGTTTGTGGGTGATGGGAGCCGTTTGTGGGTGATGGGAGCCGTTTGTGGGTGATGGGAGGCCGTTTGTGGGTGATGGGAGGCCGTTTGTGGGTGATGTGAGCCGTTTGTGGGTGATGGGAGGCTGTTTGTGGGTGATGGGAGGCTGTTTGTGGGTGATGGGAGGCAGTTTGTGGGTGATGGGTTCATGGTGGGTCATCATGCTACTCAGTGTGTGAAGCTTGCTTTGTTGATGCTGAAAATGTGAAATCTTGAAGGTTAATGTTTTGATGCCATTACTTTAGCGGTATCAGTGTCAGTGTATGAGCTTTGGTAGTACACTTATCAGTGTTAATGTCCAAGACGCCTGCTTTTCAGCTCAGGAGCTGCTCCACCTCTGTTCTCTTCCCTCTTTTAGTGGCGTCCCTATCTGCCCGGACTGAAGTATGAGGTCATTGACTCTGCCTATATCTCCCTTTACACAGGTAATCTTTTTTGTAATTTTCTGCCATTTTGATTTGTGACTTTACATGCATGGGAAATTGAAAAAGATAAACTAAAAATAATAATTTCTCCATATTTTACAGTAAGCTGGGTGTTCTTCGGTGACCTTTGTAGTTTGATCACTCTGCTGCTCCAGGTCCCTTCAAATAAAAATGACTTACCAAGCAAAGTAAACATTTATGGTACTTTCCAAGCTACCAAAATTCATTTTTATGTAATTCTCCGGTGTGAACACACTGTGCTTTGAGGACTGACCACAATTCAGTGACTTAATGGAACTTCTGGCACACTATACAGTAATAAAGGAGAGAGGAGAGTGATGTTTGATATTTGCTCCCTTTAATGGCCTCTGCACCCATAGAGTTATGTACACAGTTTCTGTCGCTGAGCCTCGACTTTTTGATAGCAAATCATGTCTCCCCGCAATACACTGTGACTCTTTGTCTTCAAAATGAATTTTTATTACACAAAGACATATTACATATTTGATAAAACAGATGATGTATTACCTGAAATGTTCTATTGCCTTTCTGCCTTCAGTCTGAGCTGAGGCAGTATAGATTTGCTTCTGAACAAGGTGCTTATGGGATGTATTCTTGAAAAGAACTCTATCCTCCTGAGACCCAAGGAAAAAAGTCCTTCAATTAAGGAATATTTGTCTTTGGAAGAAATAAGACAATTTAGATTTTTTTCAAATTTATTTTATTTTTAATTTCACAGCATGTCCTCTTTAGTGTACAACAGTCCACTACAATATGCATAAATGAATGGGTGGGGTCTCAGGAGGTGGGGTCTCAGGAGGATACCACGGCTCTAGGTGATTCTTCCAAATTCTTTTAAACAACCACCAAATAACTTATTCTGCCTTTTTGTTTCTACACCGGCGACACCAGGCTCTCCAGCTCTGTCTGAGGCAGAGTGATTTAGTCTTTTTATTTGTTGAGAAAAGCCCTGCTGTCAAATTCCCCCTAATGCCTTATAGATCACGCCTGAGAACCCAGGCTAGACATGGGCAGGATTAAATGTAGTGAGTTTTCATCAGCGGTGTGGGTGCGTCCATCCAAAGGATGAGTATGATCTTCATGATCCTTCTCAGCCCCCCCCCCGAATGACATGGGCCGCTTTATCTCACTACTTTCAAGCTCAGGAAAGGACTCAGTGAAAGGTGTCAGCGTTTCACCTTCATCTTCTTCTTCTCCTTACCCACTATTACACCCAAAGTCCCATTTTTCATGTGCTGTTTGTGAAATGCTCGTATTTGATGATGGTTTCGTTGTAAATTCTCCTCCTCTCTCCACCTACTACAGTATAATTAATAACATTTTGGCAGCTGTATTTTCAAGGAATTCTCTTTTTTAAACATTGAGGCGCAAAAATCTTATGCATAAGAAAGTTGCCCGCTAATTACTGTAGCTGCAGGGTGCGCTGGCATGAAATTGGCATAATAGCGGTTGAAGGCGATATTAAGGACTAAGTGGACGTTATCGTCATGCGATGTTCTGCACTGTGTCCTCCGGTCAGACGAGTCCAGCCTGAAGATGAACAGCGTGGCTCACATCCCGCAGACCCTGGCCAGCCACAGCCACACGTCGGGGGCGTCCCAAGCGGCTGGTCGCCATGGAGCTGACATGCTGAAGCCTGACCCCAGGGACACCTTCTTCAGCAGTGAGTAACTCCCCCCCTTTCGCCCGGAGTCGCGTGGAGGCTCGGTGGCAGCAGATCACGTGTAAACGCCACTCTGACAGCGCTGACTTTAATCACACCGAGAGTGTGAGTGGGTGTGAGGTGGCAAAAACCTGTGGTGAGCATAGATGTGGTAGCAAGGTAATCGCTGTATGGGGGCTCGTGAGGGGAGGGGGGGGCAGAATATGAATTATTGAAATCCTTGGGGCAGAAGTACTGCTGGCTGGACAATTTTCCTGTAAGCTTATTCCACGGTCGTGCCATGAAAGAAGAAAGAAATTGTCTCTGAAAGAAGAGAATTGGGAGGTAAACAGCTAATGAGCATGTAGAGCTGGTTAAGGTTAATAACTAGTGAGCTTAATAACTGGACTTGCTGAATCTGGTTTCTGTGTAAAACACATCAGTCTTTTCAGACATACTCTTCAGCTAAACTGCATTAATAAAGTGCCTGTTACCTGAATTTAATTATTCATTTGGTATTGTGTTGCAGTGTTGCTCACTATAATCGACTGGTGTCTGATATGGTGGATAATGTTTTTTTTTTGCTTACATTATGACTCTTCTGAGACAGAATATGAATTGTTAAGTGCTGTGTGAAGAGGGCCGTAATGCGCTAAAAAGCAGTGCAGTGCTGTGTGAAGAGGGCCGTAATGTGCTAAAAAGCAGTGCAGTGCTGTGTGAAGAGGGCCGTAATGCGCTAAAAAGCAGTGCAGTGCTGTGTGAAGAGGGCCGTAATGTGCTAAAAAGCAGTGCAGTGCTGTTTTTTTGCCCTTTTTGACTGCATTGCTCGATCATGTCTTTATCTCTCACACGCTGTCACCCCGCAGCTCCCATGATCGAAGTGGCACGCCTCAAGGACGTGCTGCCCCCCTGCGCCTACTCCCCCTCCTATGTGTTGAAGGATTTCCCTATCGCACGCTACCAGGGCCTGCAGTTTGTGAGTCACGTCATGCTAACTGTCAGTCTTACTCTGTGTGTGTGTATGTGTGTGTGTGTATGTGTGTGTGTGTGCGTGTGTGTGCGTGTGTGTGCGTGCGCGCATTGCACACTCTGTGAGGAAATATTATCTCACGGATGCTCCTGCTAAGTTTAAAATCACAGTATTTTTATTACCATACTTTTTTGCCTCATAGATCTTACATAATTATACACTGCCACAAAATACCTTAAAGAATCATAATCCGTCGGTGTTGGCTCACGACATGTGGTGATAAGTTCCTTAACAAGAAGCTTCAAATAGTTTATAGTAGTGATTCTCTCATCGGAAGCAAATCCTTCACTGTCAAGCTAGAAAATGCCCTGTTTATGAAATTAATGCTGTCTAATTGCATTTATCACAGCGCCTGAGGAATGCTAATTAGCTTTAACAAAACACCGAGCCACACATATGAATAAAAAAAAGATGAAATCCCTGAAATTACTTTTTTTTGTCCTTACAATTTCTCAATACTCCTGCTCATGGCAATGTCTGAATTGGGGGGCTGCTGCCATCTATTGATCAGTCCCTGACAATGCACCAACATAAAAATAAAAAAATTATAAATGCATTACTATCTCTTCATTAGGTTAAATCGATAGTAGCCTACCTAATGGAATGGGACTATACAAAAATTATTTGTTGTTTCTCTAGGTGTATCTCTCGTTCGTCTATCCTAATGACTTCACACGACTTACCCACATGGAGAAAGAGAACAAGTGCTTCTACAGAGAATCGCCCATATACCTGGAGAAGTAAGCAGTGTGCTATAAGGAAGTCATGTCAATGTAAATTGCAATTAGGAAATGAAAAACGCCGCCATGTTTGCTCTATGAAGCTGTATTGTTCATTGAAGCACAGCAGCAGAACTTCTGAATCACAAACACATCCCCGCCGCCATTATCCAAAGGAGTTTTAGATTTATATTGAATTGTTGGTGCCCGACTTCATGTTTTCATTTTGTCCACATTAACAGGTTTGGCTTTTACAAATACATGAAGATGGATGAGGAAGAAGACGACAGGCCGTACTTCTTCGCTAACACAGATGGTGTGTATTCTTGGTTTGGGGAGAGTAGGCAAGACAGGAAGGACCTCATTGCCGATGTGCCAAAACCAAGGCAGTATTATTACAGCTGTGCTCTCGCTCCATCTGCCTTAAACCATTTCTGCATGCTTTCTGGGATATTAGAGGACTAGGCAGTAATTAAAGAGAGTAACTGCCAGCTGCCTTCCACTTGTGTGCCTTTATTTTTCAGAGTTTCTGGAGGAGGAGCAAGGAGCCGCTTCGGAGGATGAGCCCACAGTAGGAGACGCGAAACCGCTAAGGGCGGAGGAGCAGGGCGGTCCCTCGGAGCCTAAGGCCTCCGTGGGAACTGCGTTCCCGTCCGCAGCCAGCAGGCTGGGCAGAGCGAGACCTGTGCCCGACCAGTGGGGCCGGCATTCCTCCGAGCATGAGCTGGATGGAAAGAGGAGCGGCAGCATAGCGCCTGCAGAGCAACAGGGCCCTGTGAGCAGGGAGCTGCCAGAGGATGGCCAGGCACCTGGGTTCAGCACGGCCGTGGTAGTGCGAAGTCGCACCCTTTCCTGGTCCCGATTGGGGTCTGGGGAGCTAGGCCGGAGACGTGGCACCGAAGCTTTGTCCAAGCTCAACAAGTCAGCTCGTCTTTTCTACCACAGGAGTCCACTCCCAGCCTTGGCCGGCAAGGCCAAGGAGACACTCCTACCTGCTAATGCAGGCCGGAGCATGTCCGCTAGTTCGAGAGCAAACGGCACACACTTTGCTACAAAAAGTAAAGAGGACCGTATCTACATCACCCGGCCTCGGCCGTCCAATAGCAGAAGGGGTCTTCTCCACCAACATGCAAGGGAGATCTTCCCCGGACTCTTTCTGTATCAGAATGGCAAGATCACCAAGCTGGTCAATTTGAGAACCAGACCTAAAAGAGAAAGAGGTGCAGCCCGAGGCCCCAAGCAGTGGCCCAAATCCTCTCAAAGAAACAGCAAGACCTCTTTATTGGGTGGAAATTTTAGCCACACAGTCACCCATAAGATATCTAAGAAGGTAACCTCAACAAGGCACCACCATAGGAGGATAGAGGATCTCCAGGAAGAAAGAGAAGAGGCTCCAGCCTCCACTATTAGCACTAGAAACATTACCTCCATCTTGCTTGATGGGGAAACTTCCCCAATTACTCCAACAAGCCCCAAAACCCTTAGCCTCAATTCCTCTGTGGGCACCCTTCCCACAGTGGACAGCATTATTGTCTCAACAAAGACCTCAGAAATTGAGTCCCAGGAGCAGCTAGGTCCTGAGCCAGGGGAGGGTCCAGAAGAAGGGGGCCTGTCCGAGTACAGCTACGAAGAGGCTGAAGCCCGGCCCAATTGGCCGGAGGAGGCCATTAACTGGCAGCGCACATTTTCCGTCAACACCATGGACTTTGAGGTACTACGCTCCGACTGGAACGACTTGCGCTGCAACGTGTCCGGCAACCTGCAGCTGGGAGAGGGCGAGGTGGTGGACGTGCTGGCCCAGTACATAGAGAAGCTCAATGAACAGAATGGCAGGTGAGGCAGAGTTTAACCGGAGCGACGTCAAACTGTAGCCGAATGTAATGAGCTAAAAGCTAATTGCTAGTTTGCTCGTCATGAGTCGGTAAGAATATCTTGTCTCGCGAACAGGATCTACACATTGCTTAGAATCATCAATGTAGAAAAGAGACGCGACTCAGCCCGGGGGAACCGTTACCTGGTGGAGCTGGAGCTGATGGAGCGTGGTAAGAAGGTGGTGCGCCTCTCCGAGTACATCTACCTTCTGCAGCACCCCGGTCACCCTGAGGATGGCCAGGATAACAGCGAGGGCACCGGCACCCCAGGCCACGGCCTCTCCAACGCCACAGGACAGGAAGGGCCCCTTCCTAGCGTCCAGGGTGCCCCATCTCACGTTACCCCTCTAGCAAGCACGGCCTACGTCAAACCCCTGCTGTGCCAGCCGGACACGCTGAAGTGGAGGCGTGATGTCATGGTCCATTTTGTGGTGCCAGGTGTGTAGTTAACCCTCTGAAGTCAACGGCATCGTCGGCGATGCCGCGTACCTTTCTCGTGTATTTCAGTTCATAACTCGCTGAAATCTTATTGTAGAAACATGAAAAAACGCTGACTAAATCCTGTCTTCTTTTCAAAACGTCCATTGTCGCAAGTATTAAAGTTTTTAAAGTGAGGTTAAATCGGCAAAAAAAAGCCATGTTACCTTGCTTTGTTTTACCTGCATCAGGGGCGAGTAGTACCGCTGTCACCCGAAGATCACTATTCACATTCTAAATAGCCGCATTAGCGCGTATTCGCATGGTAATTTGATGAACAACGCAACAGTGAAATGCGATCCAGATAAATCCCCATCAGCACCATAAAAGGGGGGGAGGGATGTGGCCAGGAGTGAGTAGCTCATGCATACACATGAAATACATATTCAATAAAAGGAGCCAGAAATAGTGACATGAGTTCAGTTTTTCTTATTTATTTATCCAATTGAATGTTGCAAGTCCACCATTTAGTCATCCTTTATGTAGGCAAGACTTTGGTGACCAGACACCTGGGATCACAACAAACTTCCACCATTGCTTATTATGTACTTTTATAATATTTATGCAAGTGTGAAAGTGTGTTCCCTACTCCTAGACCGCATAGGGTTAATACCGTAGCAAAAAGTCTTGGTAGATGCTGTGTTTACACGGAACTTCACAACTTTCATTGGAACTTTAGAAAGGTACTTCAGCAGTTCCCTATGTGATATCTTTAATGAAACAGGCCAGGTACATTACCTGGACCTCCCTGAATGTTTAATTGAGCACTATTCTATTACTTCTTTGCTTGAGTCTTTCTAGGGCTAGATAAGTTTTGGTAGTCCTATGGTAGTACCCAGAGTTATTGTCTTCATTTGCCATTGATTTATCAGATGCTTTAATTCAAAATGACATGCAGTTGAGAAAGCAAGTACAGCCATTTCTTGGAACAATTGGGGTTTAGCTCAGGGAAATCAATTTGCTGGCTATGGGATTTGAACCAGTAACCTATGTACCAGAGTCCTGACCTACAGGCCCTATATCATCTTGTTTCCCTCTCTCTGTAGTAAAGAACCAGGCACGCTGGGTGCAGCAGTTCATCTCTGACATGGAGTTCTTGTACCATGAGACCAAGGATGACAACTTCAGCATCATTATAGTTGACTTCCAAAGTGATGACATGGACGTGGAGCAGGCCCTCAAGGACAGCACAGTGCCCAGGTGAATCCTGCCAGACATTAATCACTATAATTGTGGTGAATGAGATAATGACCAAGGTATCAAATGATTTTTTCCTCTTTATTTGCAGGAGTTTATAGGTAGATGCTATTATTTGTAGGCATCATTCATGTGATTAAAATGAATGAGCAAAGGGACTGTTTGTGTGCTTTTGGCAGATATGAATATCTGAAACGTGACGGGAATTTCGAGCGGTCCGCAGGCTTGCAAGTTGGAGTAGATTCTGTCAAGGTGAGAGTCATCAAGAAAGCCAGGCTTCCTAGGGGAATGTTTTTACTGAGTAAAATGAGCACTAATTTATGATGCTTGCTCTTCCTAAACTTTTTTCCCTCTTTATCTGGGGAACTGGGAAACTGTATAATTTATGGAAACAAGGCATGAAGCATCATATGTATTTATGTATTTATATATCATATGTATTTATATTAACTGCACCTTTATGGTGCCTTTATAATACATTCAGAGAACATTTAGTGCCCCTTCTTAATATATTTATAAGACATTCATAGTACATTCATAAGCAGCATGTAAGTACACTACAGTATATAGACCAAAGTATTGGGACACACCTCTTAATCATCGAATTTAGGTGTTTCATTCAGACCTGTTGCCAGAGGTGTATAAAACCAAGCACCTAGACTTGCAGTCAAGTGTACCAACATTTGTGAAAGAATGGGTCGCTCTGAGGAGCTCTATGAATTTAAGTGTGGTAATGTTATAAGATTCCTAGTCAGTTTGTGAAATTTCTTCCCTGCTAGATATTTCGTAGTCAACTGTAAGTGGTATTATTGTGAAGGGGAAGCATCTAGGAACAACAGAAACTCAGCCACTATAATAAAAAAACTACCCATGTAAAGTAACAGAGCAGTTTTGGGAAGGCCCTTTTCTGTTCTAGCATGACTGTGCCCCAACGCACAAAGTAAAATCCATGAAGACTTGGTCGGGGGAATTTGCTGTAGAAGAACTTGACTGGCCCACACAGAGCTCTGACCTCAACCCCATCAAACACCTTTGGGATGAACTAGAATAGAGACTGTGAGTCAAGCCTTCACTTATAACATCAGTGCTTGACCTCACAAAAGCTCTTCTGGATTAATGGGTAAAAATTCCCACAGACACACTCGAAAATTCTGTGGAAAGCCATCTGAGAAGTGTGGCAGCTGTTATAGCTGCGAAGTGGCAACCAACTCCATATTGATGACTATGGATTTAAAAAGTTTGTGTAATGTAATGGTCAGGTGTCCCTGTATATTTCTCCATATAGTGTACTTTACCAGCTTGAATATACATTAATAACAAACATTATATGATTGCAATGTTCATTAATATCATATAATTTTTTTGGTCCCTACAAAGATTAATCTTCATAAAACCCTAATCTTCATGAAAATTCTGTGATTGCAATTAGAAAACTAAAAAGGCCAGAGTCTTGTATTTTGTTTGGTTACTTATGGTTAAGGTTAAGGCTGGGTGTGGGTTAAGGATGTTTGTGTAAGGATATGTGTGTGTGTGTGTGTGTGTGTGTGTGTGAGTGTCCATACAGTATGAGAAAATTACTTACAAAGTACAGAAAATGCATAGTGATCCAGTGGTTAGCACTATTGTGTCACACCTCTAATGATGGGGTTCCAGTTCCATCCCTGGCTTTGGGGTGTGGAGTTCACAGGTTTTAAAACTAGCAGGTAGGATGAATTAGTGGCCTGTAGTGTATGATTATGTCTTTGCCTTATGATAAGTTGGCCTTCCATTAGGGTGTTCCCTGCCTTGCACCTACACTTCCTGGGATATACTTGAGGCTTCCAGTGACTCTTTAAGTAGTCATGGAAAATAGATTAATAGAAACTTCCAAATTAAAATGTGATTCACTTTTTTGTTGATGTACTCTTTCCAACCTGACACATTCGATTGCAGTAAGTGAGGTGAGCGGAAACTCCATAATTCATGACCACAGCCTATGGATACATTCACCTCAAACAGCACCTATAATAAGAACTTAAAAGGTATCATTTGCAAATACCGAGTGTATACTCTGTATTGTGTGCCTCTTTGTGCTTTTCAGGATAGTCACAGTATTGTCTTCTTGTGTGACCTACACATCCACTTCCCCCTGAACATACTGGAGAGCATAAGGAAGCATTGCATCGAGGGCCTGCTGGCTTTTGCGCCCATCGTCATGAGACTGGCCTGTGGCAGCTCCCCGCAGGAGCCTGATGGTAATAAACTTAGAGACACACACTCCCTCATAGCATGGCCTCACGTGACAGGAACTGGCAGGGCACACAGTTGAGACTTAACAGAACAGCACTTAAGGACTCGCACACCCACACAGTTTCACAGGGATCCACGTTCTCACGGCCCTTCATGAAGCACCCTTTATGACTTGATTGTGATTCACTAGCCATCCACTCTCACACTATACTCTTTCTGCCTGCCACTGGCATTTAATTACTCCAAAGCCAATGGCTCCAGTGTCTTTAAGAGCATTATCTTGAGTGAGAACATTATCAGGTCCAGTGACTTTTGACAGGAAATTAATTGCTTGTGTTTTGTTCTGTTTTGCTTTTTCCCTCTTTACTCAATGTGTCCCCTAGGGTACTGGGAAGTAAATGGCTTTGGCTTGTTCGGCATTTACAAGTCAGACTTTGACAAAATTGGGGGAATGAACACAGAAGAGTTTAAAGACAGGTGGGGAGGGGAGGACTGGGAGCTGCTTGACAGGTATGGCATCTTCGACGAACCAAAACCTGATTGAATTTAGGTCACTACAGTGCATGTGCTTCCATTTACTGACATGTTTTGTCACATGAGATATTCTTACAGTATATTTTGCAGATGCACTGAAATCCTGTCTATTGCATATATATATATATATATATATATATCACTTAGAAATGCACTGTATTAGACATCCATTCTGGACCAGTGCAACAAGAGGCTTCAAACATCCAACATCCAGGTTACAATTCCAATTGCTTAGCACTACCACCTGCTACCCCAGTGCACCACCTGCTCTGCCCAGGGACAATACATCCATTCATCTGTGCTCCAATGCCTCACAGGGTTCTGCAGAATGGCCTGGAAGTGGAACGTCTTAGACTGCGGAACTTCTTCCACTACTTTCATTCCAAACGGGGGATGTGGAATACTGAGACACAGAAGAAGAGCCCCAAAGGCTAGCTTCCTGTGAAGCAACAAATAAAGGCTTCTCCGTGACAGAAGAAAATTCAGTTTTCTTTCTTGACACAGCCCATCTGAGGGCTTTTCTGGAGTCAGTAGGAGCAGTACAAGCTGTGTCTTCTCTGTGGCCTGAGTTCTAGTCTCAGCTGCAGGACTTTCACTGACAAACTCCAAGGAAACAAAGGCAAGAAGTTTCTCAAAGAATCTT
The DNA here is from genome assembly GCA_015164015.2 of Brevimyrus niger. Classification (NCBI taxonomy): domain Eukaryota; kingdom Metazoa; phylum Chordata; class Actinopteri; order Osteoglossiformes; family Mormyridae; genus Brevimyrus; species Brevimyrus niger. The sequence continues at coordinate 25,283,777 of JAABNY020000008.1, forward strand.
ATTATTATGATTTTATTATTCTTAATTTTGCTCCAAAACTGATAGTCTAATCAGAATAATTTATTTTGGATTAAGCAATTGGTCCAATTAATTCACAAAATTCTTACTTTATTCATGGAAACACAGACAAGGAAATATAAATTTTGACTGGAGGTTATTGTGGGGGTGTAACAGATATCGAGAAGCTTTTCATTATTGTAAAATTTGTATCTATGATAAGAGGGAAAAGGTGAGGGAAAAAATACAGTGTAGCTATTGGAATACACTGGTGTGTGTTCGCTGGTATATGTGCTTATCAATGTTCTGTTTATGGACTCCATGTGTCCATGTGTCTACCAAGGCCTTGTACCTAACATGTCCATGGGAACCTCCACAAATTAGTGCTGTACTGCAAGTTTACCATAAATTAGTGGGTACAAGAGGTCACTAATTTTAGAGTGTGTGGCACAGTTTGCAAGGTGAATGGGCTTCATTATGTCCTCCTTTGTTCATGTACTCTAAAGAGAAATACCAAACTATCACAAAAACCAGTACAGGAAACTACTAACAAGGATTTTTTTAAGGAAATCCAGACTTGTATCTTGTATTGCTGTTAAACTCAAATGAGTCAATTTTACGATCATATTTATGCTCCACTCTCATATGTACAAATGTTTGCTTTGTGATTCAATATTTATTTTCTGATTTGTTTATCCCAAATCAAAATTGGGCAGCTACACCAAATCAGTGAAGCTGTCTGTTTTCTTTTCAAGGGGAGATGCATTATCTTTGCTCAGCAAAAGTGAGAAGGCCAATTCATGCATTTGTGCCTTTTTTGGACTGAGTTTACAGGGTGACAAACATGGAAAAAAATCACAGCACAGGAATGTGTGCAATGGTTCTGAACCCTGAGGAGTTCGAAGAAGTTTGTTTAAAGGTACATTTTTGGGAGGGGAATTTCTACGAGCTATACAGTATATATATATAATTATATATAAGTGCAACATATGTAAGTATTCAATTATACTTACCTCAGCACTACCAAGGGATTCATGGACCAAGAGAATGATACATTTAAACAATGAAAGGTTAATTTGACCATATATCACTGAGAGTTGAAGGGCATGATCAAAATGGGGAAGTCCAGTTTTCAAGAGCCATGGTATTTGAACATTTTTGAATTACATAAAGGTCAGGGGTTGATGGTTTATACCAGGAGATCCTGGTAAGCCTAGTTTCTTGAGGTAGAAATGCTGATATGAGTTATGGAGGAAAGGAGCACGTCATGTGGCTGTTAACATGGAGTTTTCCATAGTATCTGAGAAGGTGAGGGATCCTATGTCTAACTGTATGTTTCACTTGAAAGTATAATTGTTTGATACATATTGTAAATGTTATTTACTGTGACTTGGACTTAGATACAAAAATGATCATGGTTTGGTACGAATATGTATATGGATTCGGTAGCTGTTTTACGTGCTTAGTGAGACCGTTACATCTGTACAAGTATCTAAAAGTTAAATTACTAACTGAGATTGTCGTCCCCGAGTCAAAAAAATGAAACTTTTTAGCCTCTTTAAAACTGATTATAAAGGGAAAACAGGATTTGATGTACAGTACATTTCAAGGATAATTTCTGTGAAATTGTGTAGAACTTTATTAATGTACTGTTTTTGGTTATTTTTTTCAGTTCTCTCTTTTTAAAATAAAACTGAAGTTAATCCTCAGATCACATTTGTGTTTTTGGGAAGTCATATAGCACACTGCTACAAAAACGTATTCGTTAAAACTTTCACTTCAAAATAAAAATTGATTTTATGTAAATGCATATGTTTCATTGATACACATTTACAATAAAATACGTTACAACTATAATACAAAACTACAAACTTAGAAACGCCTAGTTTTAATATATGCTTTCTATAGGATGTAGTCTAAGAGTAGAATACATGCAGTACTCCGCGTCATGTTTCGCTGTCGTCTTTTTACACGGCAACTTCACGTACAGATCATTTTTCGTTCTATCTCATTTCTATACACACGCTGTCTTCATTTTGCAACTGCATATCATGAAAATGATCGACACGTCAAACTTTCAATACAGTATTAATCAAATGCATGACACTGAAGAAAATGAAAACAAGGAAACACTTATTGCGCCGCCCTATAACTTATCCTATTGGCTCCCTTTCAAAGGTTCCGTTTTCTGACTGGTTGTACGAAGTTTTGCGCAATCCTGCGAACCTTTCCACTCTGGGTAGGAGTTAAAAGGAGGTTGACCGCTCATTCTTATATAACGAAAGAATGTTGTAGAGATGTGATATTTCAAACGATATTGAACGCTTAATACTTATGAAGGATTATTTTTGGATCCTGTCGGTTGAGAATCTAATTTCTAACGTATGGAAACTATTTAGTGGATGAAAGCGGGCGTAAGAGTGAGAGCCAGGCTCTTAAGAATATTCACTGTACTTTTAGGTACGGTGCGAGTTCTTTTAAAGGAGGGGTAATAGCAATAGAATGTAATAGTCGTTCGGATAGTTTCTGTTGAATGATGTTTGCTGGTCACAACTATATATTTTACCCGAAGGACGAAACGGCGTCCTAACAGGAGAAGGTTTATATTTGGACGTCTTTGGACACTTGACAAGAGAGCCGTGGGAGTCGGTCATGGCAGGAGGCAGTTTGAATATGAAGACACTGGAAGACCTGACTCTGGATTCCGGCTACGGGGCAGGGGACTCCTACAAGTCCCTGAGCCTCTCCTCCTCCTCAAAGTCCAACTCGCAGGCTTTGGCGAGCGCTCCGCAGCGAAGCAACTGGTGGTACAACTCGGGCTCCATGAATAGCAGGAACGGCAGCTGGGACACGGTGAACACCCCGTTGCCCGAAGACGCAGAAGACATTTTCTCCAAGTGTCCCCGCTTGCCGGACCTGGAGGAGTTCCCCTGGACAGACGAAGAAGTGGGCAGGATCCTGAAGAAAGTGGCCGGGAACTGCTCGGCGTTCTCCTCGGAGTCCGTGCGCAGGCTGTCCTCTCTCTTACGGAGGGCACTTATTCGGATAGCGAGAGAAGCCCAGCGCCTCAGCGTTATACACTGTCGGTGCACACGCTTCGAAATGCACAGTGCAATCCGGCTAATACTCAGTTGTGAGTTGTCCAAAGCCTGCATCGCGGCCACCGTCAAAGCCATCTCCCTCTACAGCATGAGCGCCGACGACTGGCTGAGGAGGGGCAAGTCCGCCCGCTGCGGACTGCAATTCTCTGTGGGACGCTTCTATCGCTGGATGGTGGACACACGCATATCGGTGCGTATCCATGAGCACGGAGCCATATGCCTGGCTGCCTGCATGGAGAACCTGGTCGAAGAGGTGGCTGTGCGGGTGCTGATGGCCGAGCACCAGAAGAGCACGGACTGTGGGCTGCCCAGCATCTCGGTGACAGCCAAGGCGCTGGAGGGCGTCGTGAGAAACGACCCTGAACTTTGGGGTGTCCTGCAAAACTACGAGCATCTCGTATGTGGGAAGAACGCCAACGGTAAGTGATCACGTAACAACATATGACATTTTGTAGGTATGTGAAACTTTATTCCTGGTGGGTTTGTTTTCTGGCAGTACGGTCAAAACATTCAGGTGCATTTCTCGTTATACGGATTATAAGGTGGCGATCGCTTACTAAAAATCCCGTCAAGGCGCACTCCCAGTTGTTAAAAACCGGGTTAACGGCTCTGTTTAATCCTAATGTTCCAAATTCGCCTCAGCGCTTGCTAAGATGTAGGCTTCTAAACTTGCATGATAATTAACCTCCACCGAAACCCGCAACAGTACCTGAAATGAATACGATATTCGGAATTCAATGTCAAATTATGTTGCAGTCTAATTTGGTAGATGGTTTATTGGTCATGGAAATGCACGCGTGGGTAAACATGTGCACAAATGAGATGTTTCCTGACTCTGTTTTGTCACCTAAAAGCTTGTCCTCTCTTGCCTCTAGTTTGGTTTCTATTGCCTCCTAAGCTATTACCCAACCCGTGTGTGCATTGTAAGTAGGATATGTTTGTTGGTTCACCAACTTTTAATTCACACATAGCCAACAATAGCCATTTGTTCTTCTCTGAAGCCGAGAGTCTGCGATGTGAGATGTTTTCAAAGAGAAATCTGAGAAAGTGAGTGGAAATGAAAACCTCCTATTATGTCTCGTCTCGCCTCACCTGTGAGACGTCTTGTCATAGAATTGCGATGTTACCCACAGATGACGGAAACTGTAGGCCTACCAGGTAAAGATTAAAGGAGGACTTTTCCTGTCTCGGCAGTATATTCATAATGTAAATGTCTTATCGGGTCCTTTTATCCAAAGGTCCCGGTACACCAAACATCCCCCCTCATTTACGCCTTAATATAGATTTTTGTTATAGAATTTCAGACTATCCTAGCAATCCCATGGTTATAAATGGATGTTCTATTTATTTGTCACCGGATTTTTCGGCAAGTGAGCCATATGGTTCAGAACGCAGTTTCACAACCGCAGTCACATGTGAAAAGGCTGGATAATGGCGTGCCAATACGTCAGGGTGACTCTTGTGTAATCGCCAGGGATGTACTGAACACCTCAGAGTTGGTCATGAGAGAGGACGGCAGGGGCTGCCCAGCAGTCAGGTGCTTTGCGGTAGTTCTAGCTGGTCCATCGCCTCTACACGAAAGCGCTTCCCCCCATACAGACCCAACACATCTGGAAGTCTTTAATGCAGAAATGACGTTCAGGTCTCCAGTGACATGTCTGCCACTCGCTTTCATTTAAGGTTCAGCTTGACCGCTTGCGTTTGCTTGATGGATCGAGGTCGGCACGATCCCTGTTTGGTCTTGGCATTGCGAGGCTGCAAGAATTATTAAAGAAGTTTAAATAACTTGAAAAAAAGTCCTGGGCAAAAAGTGCCGCGCCCCAAACCATCTTGAAATTTTCCTCCTTTAAAAGCCCCGGTGACGCGCCTCCGCGGAGAAGCTGCGGAACAGGCGAGAGCGGTTCACCAGACAGTTATGACTGTTATATTGCTGGTGAAAATGTACTCGTTTTGTGGCGATGGGTTTAAAAGCTATTCCACATTCTGCCTCCTTGAAATGTAGGGCAGGTGTGAGCGTGAACGATTTCCAGAGTTTAGTCTATTTATAAACATATCTGGCTTTCGCAGCATTTGCATTGGGAAAGTTCGTGGGAAAGGGAATATCATATTTGGTGGCGTTGTGGTTACGCAGATGGAAAAACCCTACTCTGAAAATAAACTTATGGTCCCCCTAAACTGGCTCACAGTCATTTTCATACCAGAGGTTTGCCGTACACAATGATGAGATATACATACTGAAATCACAGTACCACTCTCACTTGGATTGCTATTCTAGTATATACAAGCAGGTGTACGCATTCTTCGATTATTTTTTTTTCTTGACATGTAGCTGCAGTACCGATATCTTGTGATTAAATTTTAGTTTCGTCTGAAGTTCGTGGTTTCATCACTATATTTAAACTCCACAAGGCAAGTTTTAAAGAATGACACGAACACTTACCTTTTGTGAAAACCACGAAATATTTCAAACTTTGGAAGTATACTTGACAGGAGCATTTTACAAAGGTTTTTCACAGTCTTCATGGTTTACACGAGTGCATCATTATCTATACATTATTCAAGTACGGCTAGTCCCGAAACAAGTCCCGAACATGTTCCTTATCATTGCATTGATTTGACAGTATAAATTTGTCCTGAAGAGTTATCATTTTTGAACAATTGATGGCAATTCGGAATCCATAAACTTAGCTCTGCAACATGAGAGCTTGCTATAGTAATAGTTGTAGAAAAATAAAACGAGACTGGTAAAAAAAATATATATTTGTGGTACAAAAGTATTAACATCGGGTCTCCAGTCAGAACACAGTAATACTGTAGAATTCACAAACATTTGTAGTAGGCCTCTAGATTCCTCAGTCCAGTTCGAACTACTTTGTAATACTCAAATTTTTATTTTAATAACACTCGGCTAAAATTATTAATCGGTTTATGAAATCAAAATGTAATGATATTCAATGATTATTCTCCTATAGTAATTAAAGAGTAGTAAACTTATAGCATTCGTAAAAAGAAATACTTATCAATATACAGTATAAAATGCACAGACTTGCATGCTGTTTACTTTCGGTTTCATACGTCACATACAAGAACACGGAGGATTTTTTAAAACACAATGATTTATGAAAATCCAGAAAATTGAAAAGGCACGGAACTCCCTATCCTAGAGACCCTACTGTATGTGCCGTTAGTCTGTAGTTTAGTATAGACCAAGAATAGTATGAGGACTTACTGAATGTATTGGTCTGTTGTCTGATTTTTATGTATTGGTCTGTTGTATTTATTATCATGATGTGGTTTAAAGAGGTGTTTACTTTTTCCTATACTTAAATCGGCTTATCTAAACAAAGGTGGCAGACACCAAAAATTGCTCATCTCTAACTCCTACTGTTTCTCTGGAAAAGTGGGAGGGGGAATTCAGGTCTCTGTTCGCTAGCACTGTATGAGAAAACCCTGAGTAGGTCAGAGGCTCTTCAAAGATCCCCCTTCATGCCTCTCTTTTTTGCAGTGTTGCACATCATCTCTGTTTAATGGCATGATGGACTGTTTTGTGTCATTTACCCCATTCACAGATAGAAGTTTCACATAGCTGAACTCGTAGTTTGGAGTATAATATGTAATTCTGAAAAATAGAACCATTACAACTTTGAAAAAATACGTACTCTTGTAGTCTTATACTTTCCTGAGGAATATTTTAGCAACTGTTTAGCAGCTTAAGGTAGCATAATAGACCTCTGTGTTAAATGGAATTTATGATGACTGTAAAATGGCTGCATTTTTTTAAATATTCCAGAATGTAAGGTTTGGTTGACTTTTCACAAGGTTTACTGTATGCCATGAAGTTCTTCTTTTTGAATTGATGGAAATTTCACATGGTTTTATTGAAAAATAAGGGTCAAGCAAATACCCCACTCAGTGCTTCTTCTGTTGGTAAGGGATGTTTCTTCAGGAATAGTATGTGAGAAAGTAAATGGAACCCCAAATATTCATATTTTTTCTCTGTCTGAATTACACAGCCATGTAAAAACCTGTGAAATAGGTACAATATAAAAGGACTCTGTATTTAAAAGGTGCAAGTATCAAAGGGGGTGTTTGTCATACCATCTATATACAATCCACAGTGTACAGTGTTTCAAATAATGTTCCCCCGGGATCGTGGTGCATTATACATACATAATATACAGAGACTGTAAATAAGACAAGTGCAACACATGAAGGAGAGGGGGAAAGGAGAATAATATTAGTGTATCTAACAAATAAAAATAGAGAATACACTGACACGCAGGGGAGTTGGGGTACCCTCACTATACAACAAATATGGTACAATAGATGTAACAATATGTCAGATATAGTACAGATATAGGAAAAGGTGCAGTGCTGGGCAGTGTCCAGTGGGTAAAATGGCCAGTGCTGATAGTAACCCCGATAATAAAGGGGCAGGTAAAAAGTTCACTGCTTTGGGGAAGAAGCTGTTGCCAAACCTGGCAGTGGAGCTTGGATGCTCCTGCATTTTCTGCCAGATGGGAGGAGGACAAAGAGAGTGAAGGAATGGAGGGTTCCTCCTCAGTGCAGGCCCCGTGTCACTCAACTCGGAGGCAAGACATTGCTGGATGTCTTTACTGGGCTGCCTCTGGTTGGTCTGGCTGTCAGGGTTCGGTGTCCCCAGCAAAGGCCAATCAGTTCTTAGAAGTTGGCGTCAAGTTTTGAGTTGAACCAAAATAACAAACTAAGTTTCTCCCAGAAAGTTTGGTAAAATCTCATTAAAAGGCTGGATTTACAGCCACCACCATTTCCCATTGTGGGAATATGCATGAAAGCGATGTCTGTGTGGGACATTTTAATGTATTATGTCCTGTAAGGCATCTTACAATAAAGCTGTTCACAGAGGCCTTAAGTTGCTGGGGTATCATTAAACATCAATATGGGTGATGACCGTAATTTTAAAGATTTAATTAAAAAATCATGTATATATAATATTGTCAGGACCAAATGTCCCCACAATGTGATAAGTATGATATTTTTTTTTTTACTTTGTGGGAACCACCTTTTTGGTCTCCACACAGGGAAACTCAATTTAACAAAAATCTATAGCTGCAATGAAGACCTAATGAAGACCCTTTAGTGAGAGCTTGCTAACAGCTGTCTGCTGATGTTCCCAGAAGGACCGTATTGTGCTGAAGTTCTGCCTGTTGCAAAGAGCTTGGTGTTGTAGACAGAGGCTTTTATTTACACTGGAGAGACGGAGAGATACCACACATTTCCGAGGGCTTTCTATATGTTTATAGTAGCAAGTCAAACAATATTTGTGTTTCTTTTCTTTTTTAATGTATCTGGGTTGAAAAGCTGCCTTTTTTTTGTAACCCATTTATTCAGATGGGTGTTTTACGTAAGCAAGTCACATTAACTATTTTGCTCAAGGAAACTGCAACACCTCATTGCCCAACCCATATGCTGTCACCCAAATCGATTTCAACAGCACTGTACTGTGAATTCTTCAGCAGGAATCAGAAACCGCTCCCAGAAAACATTGCATGATAACTAATTAAAAAAAGAAAACATCATGCGTGATTATAGACGGCATGGCAGACATACGGCAGTTGGCCAGTGGCATCCAGTTGGTTATTCCTGGTTCCTTGATGCGCTGTGTTTTGTGTGTGGTGTGTTTTTAAACGGCCATTATGTGGCACCCAGATGAAAATACCATTTCCTAATGTGTTCACAGACAGTGTCCATTGCCTGCTCTGAATGAAGTGAATGTCAGAAGGCACAGACAAGCAGGGGCGGCTGGCAGGAGGCTAGCAAGCTTACCTCTGTTCCCAAATACATCTCTGTAAATGTTTGTCTTGCCTGTGTAGCAGTGGAGCTTCCTTTATATAGCCGGGGAGGGGCCCTGTGCGCTTGACCGAACACCAGAGCTTTTGCTTACATGAACAGGCCTTTTCTGTGTACCTGACTTTGCCCGATTCGACGGCCTCCGAGACCATCTGCGTTTTAGTGTCGGGCAGGGGGTGAGGACGAGGTCACGGTGCGTTACGGCGTCTGTCACCGCCGCGGCTTCTGTGTCATTTAAGAAGGCTACTTTTCCACGAGTGGCGAGGTTGATCTGCAGAGGAGAGAGCAAGTGGGGATCGTTTACATGGTAAGTACCTGGATAGAACTGACCTGGGCAGCTACGTGTCGTAACTTGCACAAACTGCAGCGTGACTCAGGTTACTTCCGTATGCAACAGTAATAACTGACTTTTGTTTTATAGGCTGTTTCACAGTAAGGTGACGTGAGTGTGAGTGTGTGTGTGCGTGTGCGTGTACGTGTGTGTATGCGTGCGCTTGTGTGGGGATTATGTTTACATTACATTGAGGGGATGAAATGACCTCTACAAAGTGATAAAAACCTGATATTTTGACATTGTGGGGACATTTTTTTAAGTCCCCACAAAGGTCTGTGAATCCTTTCATAAAACTTTGGTTAAGGGCTGGGTAGGGGTTAAGGTTGTCATACTGCGAATAGAGTTTTCTCCATAGAAATGAATGGCGAGTCCCCACAAAGATATACTGTAATTAGAAGCATGCGTGTGTGTGTGTGTGTGTGTGTGTGAGAGAGAGAGAGAGAGAGAGAGAGAGAGAAAGAGAGAGGGACCTTGGTACCCTTATAATTTTTGGATTTCAGTTAACTGGTAATTGCTGATGTATGACATGTATTGTATGACTCTTCTGGTGTTTGTGCATAAAAGGTCTACAGTGTTGAGTAAAGGTGACCAGCTACTGAGCACAGACTGGAAGCGAATTGTAATCATGGTACCCATCTGATCGGGTGTTAAACTGGCAGGGTTTAAGTGAATCTAAATTTAATTTGCTGCTGAGGGAATTCCCAGTGGCAAAGCTTTTTAACTTCCTTTTACCTATTATCACCTAGGGTATTGTTACCTGTCACATAGCACTTAAGCTATTTTTATATCATTATGATTGTCATTACATTCATAAGAAGTCCTTGGGTGACTGCTGGGGAGTGACCATCCATCTGGCTGCCTATCCTGGTCAGGGGCACCGACCGTGAGCATGGACCTATTTCCAGGAAACGCAGTGCACAAAGCAGGACTGCACCCTGGATGGGACGCCAATCCACCCCAGGGCGTACACGCCCACAAATATCCAGGAAGTATCTTCTGTACACTTTAAAAATGATTTTATAATGTTATACAAATTGTTCCATGCAATCCCTAAAGTAAGAGACCCTCCAACTCCACAGGGACTGGGCACATTCCCAAAAGCTCTCTGGGTTTCTCCAATGGCCTCTGTTTACTTTTCAGATTTCAACCACATACTGCATTTCTCCATTATCCTTTTAATCTTTGAAGCTGGAAGAGCAGGTATTTGTCTCTCAGCAGATGCGTTTAGAAGTTTAGTGTTTCTTAATAAACTAATCGTCTAGCTCCATAGGGAGTTTGTTTCTTTGGCAACACTCAATTGGCATGAAAAATCACTGAAATTGCATGATAAGCGCAAAAAATTTATCCCGTGTTCTGAATTTTCAGGTAGTTGAGCCTGGCCCTCATTGTTGCAGGACAACTAGTGCTTAATAGATTTAGGTTATCGCTAATTTATTAAATTTAATACCCAGTAATGATATGTTATTGGGGTAATTCAAACTATCCTCGAAACTGCTAAAAGGTAGAATGTAACCTTCATAATTCCTGGCTAATTGAGATGTGCACGAGCAGTGATATGCAGGGCAGTTTCATTCAGTGCCATTTCAATATTTAAATTTTTCCTCCCAGTATCATTGAAACCTGACATCATAGACCAGGATTGTCCCATCCACATGTAAACATTTCTAGGTGTGTTTTTTTAAAAAACTAATCGTTAGCTAGGTCAGTTTCTGAGTGTGAAACTGAAAATCCAGTTTTGGCAGGTATGCAGTATTTTCCGTTTCCAGAGCCGCCTCGGGCCGGTGCTCCGGGGTCAGGCCTGGCAGGGACAGGCTCTGTTCGCAAACCGCCAGGTTGCAGGTCCTGCTCGTCGGTGAAGGACCCCATGCGGGACAGATGCACCCATCTGCTTTCCTGCAGGATCCCATGCACCTCCAATGATACAAAAACCAGAACATCCTACGCTACTTTTGCATGTGTTAGCAAACAGATATGCAGGCTTTGTGAATGTGTCTGGAGATGACATAAGGTCTGCAGAGGTAATTATTCCTGATTCTAAAAACACTACTGACTGTAATAAGGTTTAGATCCACAAGTATGAGCCAGATGGCAAAACACACCCTTAAGCTGCCGATTAAGCCTGTAATTATGTACCCCCCCCCCCCACTCCCAATCACATGAAAATAAGATATTGTTGGGATTTAGCGTCTCAGCCTTAAAGTAAAGCTATCAAAAAAAAAAAGAAGAATTTTACAAAAAAGCATAATTAAAAAAAAAAAACACACCAGTCCTCAGTGTTTCTTATGCCGGTTCTCGTGGGCCACCAGGCAGTCGGTGTGTTTTCTCCCTCCCAGCTCCCAGCAAAATCATGGACTGTCTGGGGGTCCCCACGGCCTGGATCGGGGAACACTGCCACGGAACTAGATATCAAGGCACCCTGCACAGTTTGGCCCCAAGCCTTGGAGATGCCTTAAAAGTGCTGGCAGAGAGCGTGCAGCCGGCGGACATGGAGTGGACTTCGTGTTTATTTAAGAACCGGCATAACGACCAGCAGCCAGCCACAGTCAAACATCTGGTCTGCCGTGCCATTTGGTCCAAGGACAAAGAGGCAGGGAAGATGAAGAGCAGCTCATCATCAAAGGTCCTGCAGCTTGTCCCAGAGCTGTGTGTTATAGTAATATTCTCTCAGGACTGTTCTGCGGTGTTGACCGGGCGTGCGGTGAAGCCGGAATGCTCTGTGTCTGCGAAATGGCTAGCGAGCGTGACCTCTGGTTTCAACTGGTTTAATGAAGGTCTATTTCAGGTAAAATACTCATCTTAGTATGTTCTTAGTGCACCTTTTATGGACATGGGTTCAGTATCCTGTATGTACAGTATTTAATAAAATTTTTATTTTTAGACTCATACTCATAGCAAAATGGATGAATGGATGGACATTTCCTCTATACATAATTCTGGGTTTTTGTTTCCTATGCAGGTTTTTCCAGTAAAATGAGGAACTATTGTGTCAATAAATCCAAATTTTGGCCAGTTCCCAAGAAATGTGTCAGTGTTGATTCACACGTGTGATATTAACTTCTTGATTTTTAACGTAGATAAGTAAGGGCCTATAAAGAACTTTACTGAGAAAATCAAGTTGCAAGTCTGAAGTCGAACCCTGCAGAGACACCTACTGTCGAATGGAAACCGACACGAACGCAGAGCTCTGCAAAAGGAGCTTTCCACGCGCTCGGTTAAGGCAGCATGTATTTATTTAAGTGTCACAGCTGCCATTTGCTTCAGGGTGTGTAATATATACTCCTGTATTTGCACAAAGTCTAGGGCTGTCTGCCCCAGACACTGGCAAGACATCAAATAAATGGTGATAAAATTTAAAAATGAACACTTTTTTTTCTTAAATAGATGGAGGCTCTTTGAGTGCAGTTTTCGTGGGTGAAGCTGTAATACAGTGATCAAGGCATACAGAGGTCAAAGGAATGTTTGTCATTCTTGAACCAAGAATAGAAACGGAGAGATGATGCGTGTGCGTCTTATCTGAATAATGTACAGCAGCAGACCACGGTTAGTCTGCCGGCCTCAGTGACACTGGCCTTAGGTCTGGGTTTGCGAGCTGGCAGTACAGAGACAGCTGTGCTGGGGAATGCGAGAGAGATTCAGAACACGCGGCTGCTCCTCCAACAGAAGCGAGGTCAGGGGGCGGGGGGGGCTTAGGGTGCAGGCGGTCAGGCATTAATTTGGGTAAATGCTTCTCTATTGCATCGCCTAGTGGTATCCCTTGTTACTGAGTGCTTGTGAATTAGGGGAGAAATGTGTCTGATTTCCTAAAGTACAAGTTTAACGGACTCGTAATCAGCTCTAGATCCGTGTTGTATAAAAAAGACCAGCAGCGTCGGCATAAACCGCATCAAGTATGAGGAAATGTCTTGTGAGTTTGTGTGGTATCGACCGTACAAGAGACAACATGTCCTTTCATTTGGCCTGAACCTAGCTGCCAAATAAAGGAGGGAATTTCTTTCTTATAATCAGCCCGTGAGCAGTTTAATTGCAAACTTGACTGGTTCTGTTTCCTCGGATTTCTGCTGGATAAGCTTGTGATTCCGGTGTTCTGAAGTATCTGCTCCGTATTACTTCTGCAAGAGATGTGTCATCTTCACATTTAATTCATTCACAGTACATACTTGTGTAAAGGACAGAAGTGGGTTATGAGCCAATCAGGAACACTGAAAAGTAGACGTTTCATACTTCAGAGTGAATATTTCCCTCATTATCATTAGTTAACTCTCGCTTTCAGAATTATAAGCATTTAGTGATGCAGCAAATTTGAAATTGTATTTGATAGTGATTTAAAGCAAAGTCAAATAGAAGGGAGTGTTTCAGCAGTTCTGATGATGTGATGGGAAAGTGATTGTGTGTGTGTGTGTGTGTGTGTGTGTGTGTGTGTGTGTGTGTGTGTGTGTAGGTTTGCATAGATCACATTTGGGGACTGAATTTTCCCCAAAGTGTAGTATAACCTGAAATTTCCCTATCTTTTGAGGTCACCATTTGGATAACCTCAGTTTTATAAAAATCTGTGAATGCAATCAAAACAGTTAAAATGCCAAAAGTCTTGTATTCCGGTTGGTTACTTATGGTTAAGATTAGGGATGGGTAGGGGTTGAAGGTGTCATGATTGGAATTAGGGTTTTTCCCCATTTAGATAGGAAGACCAACTTTGTGTGTTTGTGTGTGTGTATAAACACCTGTTTTTTTACATTGTGCAGACCCTATTTCAGAGTAAAAATGCCAAAAGTTTTGTATTTATTTTTGTTACTTATCCTTAAGGTTAGGGCTATAACTGTTTATAGGTCAGGTTTAACAAAGCCAGTTTTTTTCCAGTTGAAAATTTTAGCCATCATCAATCTCGTGAAGTAAAAATATATAGGAGTATAAAATCCTATGGCAGGGGCTGATTATGTCACTGTTGGGGAGGGGGGGGGGTTAAAGTGGGGTTTTCCATTACTGCCAGCATGAAACTCGGGAAGGCCGAAATCCTGCCTCAAACCCCACGAAGAACAGCAGCCAATGTGCTTTTAATCACTGCAGTATGTTTTGTACAGTGTCCCAGAGCACAGTGCAGGGAGACAGTGAGGCGCTGCCACTGTGTGGGGTGCCACTCTCCTTCAAAGGAGCGTCCGTCACTTAGACAGAAGCCAGTTTCCTTTTTTTGGTTTTGTATTTCCATCAAACATCTTTAAATTACTTTTCCTAAGTAACACGCACGTTTCATGTTAAGGTAATCAATGACTTAACGAAAAATCTGCAGCACTCGTTTTGAGAGAAGATGTAGCTGAGGGAGGCCATAGACCCCCCCCCCCCCCCCCCCCCACCCACCCACCCCCCCCCCCCCCCCCCCCTAAACCACAATCACCCCCCCCCCCCCCCCCCCTCTTTTTTCGACGTACACCC
>JAABNY020000008.1:25302836-25322260 GCA_015164015.2 Brevimyrus niger
ACCCCAGCCGTTGAACTAATATGATCCCGCGGCCCAATTCCCCACTTGGCTGCAAAGACACTTTATTAAGTGCAGAGTGATGTTTAGTGGGAGCTGGAGGTGTCGTCGTTATGGCCTGATGGGCAGCCCCATAATGCCGCGTAATGACATCAAAAACATACCTCCAAAACATCTCAACACACGGGCCTCCTAACTTGCTTAGACGAAACTCTTTTGTCTTGGTAAAAGTAGACTCATAAATTTACAGTAATTAGGAAATTTTACTAAATCCTAACCAACACCACCCCCAACCTTGTCATTAGGCCCTTCTTGCTGCTCCCCCCCCTGATGGAGTGGATGCGAGTAGCCATCGTTCACACAGAACACCGTCGCAGCCAATTGGTGGACAGTGATGATGTGCGGCAGGCGGCCCGGCTGCTCCTCCCAGGCCTGGACTGTGAGCCAAGACAGCTAAAGTAAGGCAGCGTGCTCCTATACTAGAGCCTGATGCCCCTACGGCCAGCCCTGCCGGAAGGCTTTGGCTCTAAACCCAGCACTCACTCCCTCGCAGGCCGGACTGCTGCATCACCTCCTTCAGGCGTCTGGACGCCAAAGCCGCCACGGAGAAGTTCCAGCTGGACCTCGGCTTCCGCATGCTGGCCAGCGGCCGCACGGATCTCATTAGCCAGGCCATCAAGCTGCTAGGGCGCGCGGGGGTTGACGCCATGGATGACCAGGTATGGAGCAGAAGATGTGTGTTTCAATCCCCGAGAGTGTGGATGTAGTCCTGCACTTGGCTGACCCAGAATTCTGCACTGACTATTTCTTGTCGGCCCACAGGGCATGACTCCCTTGATGTATGCCTGCTTAACGGGGGACGAGGCCTTGGTTCAGATGCTTATTGACGCAGGAGCAAACATAGACTTGGCGGTAAATGATCATCTTCCATATTTCCTCTGATAGGTGTCTTTTGGTATTGGCATGCCTTAGTTTCGGTCCTTTTGACTGAAGGTTGTCTTCCGGAGATCCTATTAGTTGACTTTGATTACAGTGAAGAACAAAGGAATTGAACTGAATCGGGTCTATCGACCCATTTCTCAACTGTGTCTTTTTTAGGATGACTAACTTCTTAAGGTGCTTGACATGGCTGTTTGTTTCTGCCATGGCATCATTATCCTTATTTTTCCATACTTAGGTTCCTGGTTGCTCTCCAGAGCACCCATCAGTACACCCTGACTGCCGGCGCTGGACAGCTATGACGTTTGCGGTTCTGCATGGCCATATCTCTGTGGCGCAGGTAAGATGTATTAAGACACTAGAGTCATGATACGTTGTGCTGATGAGGTGCCGTTAAGAAATCTTGTGCTGTGATCGATAGTGAATTAATCAGACCCCGCCCCCATCAGGGTTATGCCAGCCACAGTAAGCTTATCTTTGTGTATCCTGAGGCCTTAGGTCTCCTATCGCTAATCTTTGTTGCAGTGTCTTTCATAGAATGCATGTCAGCACCCTTTGAGGGGCCTGAAATGTAGCAGTTTTAAGCCAGGATAATTCATTGACTGAGTCAGCCTTCTTTGTCCAGCTCCTGTTGGATGCTGGGGCTCACGTGGAGGGAACTTCATTCCGGAATGGGCCGGAAAGCTCGGCGGAGACCCCCCTGCAGCTCGCCTCCGCGGCAGGTGGGTCCATCGCTCCCTTTCCCCAGGACGCTCCGTGGGGGGGGGCAGGCTTAACAAGCTGACCTCGCCTCCTCTTTAAGAAACAGCATGTTGTCAATTTGTCAGGATGACAGTTGATGATGGGAATTGGCATGTGAAGCCAGCAGCCTCAATCCCGCCATCCTGGGATTATGTGCATTTGTTGGGACTTTTCTACAGTAATGGCAAACTGCCCCCAGCGCAACTCTGAATGCTGCACACTTAATTTTCCTCACTGAGACACCTGTGTGACCCTGTCCATATGCCCCTCTGCCTTTAGGAAACTATGAGATGGTGAGCCTGCTTCTGGCCCGTGGGGCTGATCCCCTGTTTCGGGCCCAGGGCAGCCAGAGCCTGCTGTCTCCCTTTAACGAGAACATTAACTGCTTCAGTAATGCCGCGGCTCATGGACACCGGTATGAGGCCTGACTGACATTTTTTTGCCCACCATCATTGCACTTCAGCATGGAGTTTTTCTTCTGTTGTTTCATTCACTTCTAACATAGTTTGTTTTACATGGGTTTGAAAATACCCCTTTGTATGACAGGTTTATACATGTTAGCGTTTTAATACATCCCTCACGTAGATGTTACTGACAGGGGCGGTAGACCTAGAGACCTAGAGTCTGCTGTAGCTTCTCGGTTTGCCTTTGGGATGTGTCTGAGCTCTGGCATTGTACAGTGCAGTTCTTGCACATATGTTTGTATGTGAGTCATCTGAGGCGTAGCTCCTTCACCTGACCGTGTTGCCTGCATGACGTTTCAGGAATGTGCTGAGGAAGCTGCTAACCAGGCCCCAGGAGGTGGAGGCTGACATCCTGTCCCTGGCGGAGATCCTGGCCGAGGGAGTGGAGAAGGAGAGGGATGCGGCAGCTGGCAGGAGGCCGGCGCGGCAGAAGGGGCCCGGTCCCGCCGTCGCCGACGCCGAGATTCCCAAACTGTGCAAGGCCCGCATGAAGGCGCTCCAGGAGGCGGCCTACTTCAGCGCCGAGCACGGCTACCTGGACGTCACCATGGAGCTGCGCTCGCTAGGTACGCACTTGTGAACTCTCTCTGGTTTAACGGGGAGCCTTTCTTCACCAGCATATTCATTACAATACTTCAGGAGACTGTTGTCGGTCTCTGTCGTGAAAGAGAAACAGTGGAAAATAAGGCAGTACTTCATCACATCGCAATTATATGCTGCACGCTCCGTATATAATCACCAGGGCTTCATGTGTATAGATCTGGTGCATTGTTATGTTTAGTAAATGTGTCAGACTATAAACTGTGAAAAGTAGCAGCAGGACACTGTTTATTTTTATACATTATCTACAATGGCTCTTCTTTGAAAAGACATCATGTCTGTTTCTGTGTTTCACTATTTGTGAAGTATATGGGTGTTTGTGTTTCTGCATCCCTCTGAGTACAGATTGAAATGAACCAGTTAAGAAAATGTTTGTGCTTTTTGACCTGGCGTCTGCGAGCCGCCCCTCACCAGCGCGCGTCCAGAGCCCCACATACCTACCACTGGGGGATGGTCTGTTAGTTAGCATGTGCCAATGAGAGTGGCCCTCACACCGCGGCTTTCAGGATGGGGGCATGGAAATGGAGTTGTTTATACTTCTGCCATCTCTTATTTCTTTCTGTTCATTGACATTACTGGTATCCTAAGTCAGTGTTTCTCAAACCAGTCGTTGGGAGCCCCCCAGATTGTCCATGGAAAGCTAGGATGGAGCGAAAATGTCTGGGGGTTCCCAAGGGCCGGGTTGGGAAACACTGTCCCAGGGAGCAGTTCCCTCTTCTTTTAATAGCTCCATTCAGTATCAAAGGACAAATATCAGGGTAGTTCCTAGCTGCCATTTTTTTTTTGTTACCTGATAGGTGTCCCCTGGAAGGGCCACGTTTGGCTGGAGTCTCTGCGCAGCGCCCAGCAGCAGTGCCGATATGAGGTCATCCTCTCCCTGCTGAAGGACTTCACCAGCATGAAGGAGGAGGACTACTCCAAGGAGCTGGTCAGCCTCAGCGTCCCACTGATGTTCAGGATTCTCAGAACCAGCAAGGTGGGGAGGACCACATACCATAACTGTGAATAATGACCAGCAATAATCAAGAAACAATCTGCTTAAGTGTTTCCCGTCATGATGTGAAAATCTACATCTGGTTTAACTTCATGCAGAATGAGGCTCTGAATCAGCAGCTGGGCTCTATCTTCAGTCATTGTTACGGTCCTGCTCCCCTGCCCAGTATCCCAGAGTTGAAGGCCAGTCTTTCATCGCAGCTAGGTATTTATTACTTAAACATTTGTTTTAGATGTGTAGGTGATGCTTTCATTTTTAAACTTTTATTTATGCAGTTCAGTTTGACTGTGCAAGTTGTATTTACAGAATTTGTCTTGTTCAGTTCCATTTGTAGCTGAAACTCATTCATGCTGCTCTTCTACAACAGATTTTAGAGTAAAAGTTGAGACTTGAACACATGCATAACTGTCGGTTAGTGTTTCAGCATGAGGAATCCGCGTTCCATCTTTCTCTTCCCAGACTTTCATTTCTTGAACAACAAGGAGATGTCAGACGTGACCTTCATAGTGGAAGGGAAGCCATTTTTTGCCCATGGAGTCCTGTTGATCACTGCCTCTGAAAGGTGGGCAGACCCCAGAGCACTGGAAATGTTTCTGTTTGTATCTTTTCATGCTGAAACATGTCCCTGTAAAATGACTGACTGTGGTTTGTTTTTTCACGCCAGGTTTAAGTCCCTGCTGGGGTCTTCCAGGTTAGATGCTTCTGGTTGCAGGGACATTGAGATCAGTGATGTAAAGTATGACACCTTTTATGTAAGTATCAGATAACAGCTTATTGGATAACAACTCTGTTCCTCCATTATGTGAGGATTCCTTGTGATCAAAAGCTCTCTAATCTCCTTGCAGATGATGATGAAATACCTGTACAGCGGTGGCCGGGAGTCAGTCATCAGCTCAAATGTGTCTGACTTGCTAGAGGCAAGAGAACTTCAATGACTTGCTGTTGCGCTTGCTGTGCTAGGATGGCGGAGTGCCTTCACTGCTCATGTGCTGCAACTCGGGCCCTATTTCAGTTAAAGCATTAAAGGTTTCATGTGTGAGACTTCAGGATTGCCTCAAGTACCTAACAAGACGTTTTCTGATACCTCTCTTCTACAGCTACTGTCAGTGGCCAACTTATTTCAGCTGGAGACATTACAAAAACACTGTGAAATCATCTGTGCACAGAGAATTGACCTCGAACATGCTGTCAATATCTACAGTAGGGCTAAGGTAAGGACAGGATGCACGGACACACCAGAATGGCTGTTATGTCATGTATGTGGGATATGAGGGAAAATGCATATATTCATGCAACTAATATGACATATTACAATAATAATATGACAATAGTACATTTTTTTCTATGTTTTTCTTAACGCTCTCGGTTCAATAATTAGCATACGGTAAATGACATGTTGGCACATGTTAAATGGATGTATCATGACCAGGTTCACGGGGCTAAGGAACTCTGCGCGTACTGCGAGTGCTACTTCCTACAGCACATGGCAGAGCTGCTGGAGAGGGACTCCTTCCGCAAGCTTCTCCTAGGGTCCGGTGGCCGCAGGGGGGTCGCCTCCGATTGCCTGCTGGCCAAGCTGGAGGCCGCCCTGGTGGACAGAATGCAGCAGCTCTATGTAAAATCCACGGCGTGAACTGGTGTGGCCGGTGGCTTTGCTCTCCAATAACATGTGAAACTCTCCTACAGCAAAGAATCCAACTGCAGTGCAGTTGTTCCTGATGATTTAAAAACATGCAGCAGGACATGTACATAGGAGAGTCTGATTTCAATCTGAGACACTGCTACCCTCTAGTGGTATGTTTTTGTCAAGGACTCAGAACCATTAGGTGCCTACTTTTTACAAAAAAAAAATATATATTTATTTATATGACCAAAGGTCTTCTCTTTGTTAATTGGTGTGTGTAAATACTTGTGTAAATAATCCAGAACGATGTGGCCCAGTTGAAAATTGCCATACAGCAGAAAACTGCTTGATTTTATGTTTTTAAAATTTTGATTATATTGTATTTTTCAAGTTTTCCGGGGATATTAAGTAATGTTCAGCAACATTAATTTGAAGACTTAAGTGTGGCTGACACTACCAGCTCACAGCAACCTATAAGTAGCTAAAAATCTACTTATAAAAATTGCATTTATTTTCATGTGGACGATGAATTGATTAACAATTTACAAGTATTTTATATATCTTTTCAATTTTTTGTAAACAAATGTAATATATATATATTAACTACTGCAAACTGTTTCTTTAGGGTTCTCTCTGTAGAAAACTAGAATGCTGGCATGCTAATTCTAATAGCATTGTAAATTGACTACTACAGCAAGTACAGTTATCTAAAATATCTTTTTTTTCCCTGTTGCAAGCCTTATGTAAATGTCCTTCATTTAAAACGATTTGTATCCAAACACTGGGAAATGTATCATCAAGTCAAACATCATGCTCTACAATCTGTCATAGTTGGATTTGACTATTTATATGTAGTTAGTCTTATCTTCCGGCACATTGCCAACTGAATTTATAAAGCAGGAAAAATACATTCTCAGGAAATATTTTCTAATTTTAAAATCTCTCTATATAATTTGTTTAATGTCAGATATTTCATAATATTGTTGTATTTTCTCGATTTCATTCACTTATGCAATGAAAGGCCTCTGCTGTTTTGTGTTTAACACTGTGAGTCTGCATCGGAAGGTGCGGGTGAAGCTGGTTGGACTTGCGATTAGAAAGTAACCATTATGGTTGGCTCTTTGGAATATACTTACAATTAAAGTAATCTGTGCTTGCTGGATAAAAATAAATATTCTAGAAACAGGCATTTTTGACTTTCATTACTGTTTTATGTCCTCTCGTATGAAAGCAATGTTTGTGGGAGAGGCCATGAATAAAGTGTAAGCATATGCAAATAAAATGTCTTTACCTCAGTTTTGGAGCCAGTCCTTCTCCAATCAGCTCGAAAGACACACCAGTTTGCGTCAGTGATGGTTGTTGAAATTCACCAGGAAACAGCTGTCTGGCTGTGTCACAGGTACTGGCATGAGGGAGCATGACATGACCCTCTGTTCCTTAAGAAAATACTGGTGCAATACATCAGAGTAGCACACCGGAAAATAACTACATAAAAAAATAAGACACTTCATAACTGCATGAATTTATTTGTACTGAAGTCGTTCACAGTTATGGTACGGGGGGTGGGTTCATTTGTAGTCGATTTCCTGCTCAGTGCCAACTATTAAGTTGTACTAATCCTGCATGTTTTTTTTCTTCTTCCCAAGTACAAAATAGAAAAGATATCAATAGGTATTGCTTTATTTCTTGTAGTTTAAAATCCCTTTCCTGCATCAGCCGCCTGGGTTAGTTTGGATGATAATCCCCAGGCCGTTAAGAGGTACAGTGTAGAGGAAGCATTGTAAAATATGCTCAGAGTAAAGGAGGGCAGGGAGAAACACTAAGGAAACGAAAATGAAAATAACAACAAAGGAGGGAGAACAGTCAAAAGAATCAGGACGGTAAAACAGGTTAAGGCAAAGAGAAATTCTATGGGACAATTACATCAGTGTCATGCAAAGAAAACCAATGCTCAACATGCACACAATAATACAAGACTAAAGCCATGAGCAGGGCTCCCGTTTCCATGTGCCCATTGCTGGAATTGAAATATTTACAAGAAAAATTGAGAGCATTTTTCTTCATCTGTTGTACACACACAATGATATGAAACTGACAAACATCAATAGAAAGGTCTCCTCGCAATGAGGCTAGTCTACACTTTTAATTTACGGATAAATTATTTATTTTAACATACACTACACATCCTCTTTTTTTCATAAAACTTGGAAATAAAGAAATGCCTGTGGATGTTCCCTGGTTATGCGAAAGTAAGACCGTGTAAATAAATAATGTAAACAATTTTCATAGAATTCATAATAAATAAAGAGACAACATTGGAATAAAAATCATAAATAAGGGAAGGGGAAAAATCTCTGAGTTTGGCTGCAAATTGCCCAGTCACCGCAAACAACACTGACAAAATAGTTTACAAAGAAAATGAAAATTATTTTCTTCACAATGAGATGCTGGATGCAGACATGGCCACAAGATTTCCATTCCTGGCTTTACACATAAACAATGGTACAGCTAGACGTTTTTACATAAGAAACATATTCAATCTGTACAACAGAATAGATCATTCATTTGTGTGTCCCTCCCCCCTCCCAAAAAAAAATCCCTCTCCTAGCACCATACATTAAAACCCTTAAACGTCTGAAATAACGATTTCAGTCCATTTGCAGCAATCATGTTTAGTCCAGCATGGTTTCAAACCCATTCACAGTCTATTGAAAGAAAAATTCAATTTAATTCAGCAAGCGTCCAAGTTCACCATCGACAAACTACTGCAGTTCTCATTGTCTGATTTTATGCATTTTTTTTGTTTGCACTTCTAATCAGTTCATTCCTTGTTATTATACAGCATCCCAGAGTCTCTGGCTGTGTCAGAGTTCGCTTGTGTGATGGAGACATTATGGAAATGAGGAGAAACGTGTTTGAGAGGCTCAGTTTAAAATTCATAATTCACATGGGGTAAGCGGAGATGGGAGGGTGCTGTCGGGGGCCATGTGCAGTTTGGAGTTTATGCATCAGAATGATAAGTGGTCCATTTCCTCAGGAACTCGACCACTTGCTGACAACAGCGTCTCCGCCAGCTAGCATCCATCTCACACCATACTTGGCGAGGAACAGGAACTGAGCTCTAACAAGTTTTCTGGATAATTCCTGGTAGAAACAAATTCAGTTATAACAAATGTTAGCAGAAGAGACAGACTCAAAGGTGAAGTACACAGAGTGCCTCGGGTGAAAAGGAGCTTTCTTATTGGAGGGGGGGGGGGCAAGGGGTGGGAGGAATGCGGGGAGGTATAAGGTACGCAGTGAGAGCATCTACAGGTTATTCTCAAAATATCTGATTCATTTATGTATTTATGTACAGCAATTCAATAATACAAAAGTTTGTCTATAGACAATATCCAAAGAAGGCTGATATTTACAATTTGTTGGACTCTGACTATCTACGCACTTGTACTGGATTTCTACGGATTTTATGGCCTAAGTCTAGTTTCTGCTACATTGTTTTTTTTTTGTTTGTCTGTTTTAAGGCTGCTCTGGTGTCCCAATAGATGTCACCATCTTTGCCTTGTCTTTGACTGCTGAGCACTTAGACTCCCCTCTACAGCCACAGTCATTAGCCGCGGGGTCATGTCTCTTGTTGTTTGAGGAGTGCTTGCTGGGTGTGCCCGTCGGGTGGGCCACCTGGCCGTTCTTCTCGTCTGAAAAAAGTTGTTTAATTACGTCAAAGAAGTTACTCAATGGGCTGCCTAGGTACAAAAACGGGAAGAAAAGAAAAGAAAAGAAAAAAAGAGAGAGAACAAACAAATGAATAATGGGATTCACAAAAGAGAGTACAGTGATGAGAGGGAGGGAGATCGAAGGCAAAAGAGAGACTCAAAGCCATATTCCAAAGTGTGCAGCTTCTACTTTATGTGGATCTAATTATACATATGGAGCAATTTCAGCCTTTATCAGCTAACTAATTAGTTTACAGAACTGGTTAATGTCCATAAAAAAACCATTCTGTGGTTATAGATCTATGTGAAAAGTAACACGAATCAAATTTAATAAGATGGCAACTGGAAATCTACCGTAAATGTTTGTTAGAGAACTGAGCCAAATTGCAAATTGAACGGTGGGGGGGGGGGCTTCAGAGTCTCAGTTTTACCTGCCAGCATATGATGTCCATGCACAAAGCTGAGCTGTGGGTGAAATCTCAGGGTCCTACTACAGCCTTTCCCAGAGATTTCAGCACTGCCCTTCATTGCCGAGAAATTTCCCCTCATGTCGAGAAAACTAAGGGACCTGAACTTCTTTGAAAAACACCAAAATGTATTAGCTGTCTAAAGCAAGGGCACTTTACAGTATGTACAGTATGTCATACTGCCTACCAGCCCGTTATACCTACACCATTTTTCCATTTTTAACCATAAGACTTTTACTTAAAAGGACCACCGTCTGAAGTGGCAGTTACAATTATCCATTATTAATTAACTAATAGAAATTCTGACTAAAAAAACAGGAATTTAAACTAGATTTTATGTATTATTTAAACTTCATGTTTAAACTATAAGCACATCAATATTGTGTAAGTAAATCTCTGGGACAAAATGTAATTGGACAGTTAAAGCACTACCAACGACCACCACTAGGGGGCTGATTATCAGACTTGGAGATCTGACTGACATTTGTAATAGGGTTGATTTAAAGGGTGGAATTCACAAGACCCTTTAGGCAGACCTTCATCAAAATAGATCAATGAGCTACTGCACTTGCACAATATATGACTATTAATATAGTTAATAAATATTGTTATAATGTTACAGTACTACAGTAGATAATTCTCCATCCTCACTGCACTTGGAACGAATGTAACTTTATCACAGGAGATTCTGTACACTTATTGTACTTCTGGATCTCTATCAAAAATAGTCCACTGTCCAGTACAAAGGATAGACAAACATGAACGGGTGAGTCATGTTTTTCTGAATGCCTTTATAATGTAATTGAGCTTTTAGCACAGAATTACAAAACTATGATGAGAAAGCCTAGATGAACTATAGAGATTTGAGGGTTTAAAAGTAAGCACAGCAAAAGCTGCAGAATCTGCACTGTAGGACAGTGTGAGCTTTATGAATTAATCATGCCCAGCTTGTAAAACCAGTCAGTCAGAATCAAGCTTCACACCCCGCTGCTCCTCAGAAACAAGGTCGGGCAAATAAATACAAGCATGGATATTCATATGCTAATTGTTTTAAAATCTGCCTCAGTGTATTTCGCAATTCACTGAGCCTCAGAATAGAAACACAAGGTTTTAAATGGGTGGATCTTAACATACATACATACATGAACAGAGATGTGAATGTAAATATTTGAATATTTGTATTTGGATTATTTAAAAACTGATAGCTGCATTGATGTATCAAGTATACAAATTAAACTCTATCATTCTCTAAATTTTTTTAACAGTAACACCATACTAAACTGATAATACTGGATCATTTTTGGCCCCGACATGGCAGTTATGAAAACATTCTCCTTAGGATTCTCAGCCTACCCCACAAACACTAAAAGGTTTCCCAGTGCTACCCAATAGAGCCAGTGCATGTCTATCATTGAAAATCTCAGTCAGCTGACTTGATATCAATCAATGATGTCTGAGTGCCTGAAAGAATGAAAGGCTCAGCATTTACCAGCCTGCCTGCTTGTGCATTTGCTGAATGAACCACAGGTAACATTAGCTAAGTTTACAATTAATTTGCCTCTTCCTGTACCTTCTTATGTGGCAGATGATAAGACACTTTTCAGTGAAAAGTAATGACCAGGTTCCATGCTATTGGTTACACCACCAATCCTTTCATTAGTTTTGACTCCAGTATAGTATTAAAAAAAATCCAATATTACAATATAATGTAAAAAGTGACCACCAGCTTCATCATTTTCATCCTTAAATCTGTTTCTGATTATTCTAATCGACTAGAGATATAATTAACTATCATTTCATGTGCTCACGTCTGTAAGCAGTATGTTGTATATTATAAGCTTATATTGAAATAAAAAGGAGAAATGTAACGCTGCAGAACACAAGAGGAAGTCCCATGGCCCCCAGTGGCTGAATAGCGCGGAAAAGTGCAGGCTTAGTAGAATTTCACAGCACTGCTGAAGCTGATGGATTGCACTGTGGGGAAAATTATTTCAAAGGTGGCAGAAACTCTACCACAAAAAGCAATTTCTATGCCTGTGTTGGGGTCTGTTTGGATGTGAATTGAGAGGCAAAAACAAATATCACTGGCAGTACATTTTAGGCCAGTGCATTGAATTATAAGTAAATGGCTGTAGCATTAAACAACTCACAGTGAACGAAGTGATTATGAGGCAGGATCTAAAACAAAGGAAATCAGGACACAAATACTCACTCCTCTAAGAATAATGGGGTAACAACTTTTCTTTTTGCTATTCACACAGAAATGTGGCCAGGTCAGGTTATCTACATGATCATAGCCAATCCCTGGACTGTCCCCATTTACACGGTTTGATTTTCTCCCTGATTTTCCTCTGAAAGGACGCAGTTCATGGATACAGATATATGGAGAAAAAGTTATCAGAGCAGGATGAACAAATTTGTCTTTTTAAATACCCCAATAATTACAAGTAGTTGTGAGTACTTTCAAGCATTCAGGGGAATTTTTTTCTACAAAATAATCTGTTTATATATGGTAAGTCTTTTTTTCCTCAGTTGAAGCACTTTATCCATAGCTTGGTTTTATTTATTCATCTTTAGCATAGGGGAAGATTAAATCGGCAATTTAATGAATACAATTTTTAAAATGAGCACATAAATCTCACAGGCAAAGAAAGATCACACCAGTGCTCAATTAAACCGCTGATGTCTGGCCTGTGAGAGTGCAGTGATTATACCACAATCAGCTCAGTACTGGAGTCTGTATTCTTTTCATACAGCTTGTATGGCAGGTGAATGATACTGAACCTCTCACGATGGCAGTTGTTAGCCACTTCCTTTTCTTTTCTCAGTAATTTAAGTTTATCCCACTGGGTTTGTTCATGCAACAAAAAAACGTGTTACTGGTCCTTTAGAACTTTAACAATCTATCACAGAAGTCTTTTGTCATCTAGTTCAAATTTCTGCTCCGCCTGAAATTTGATTGGGGTTTCCTTTGATCAATAAGCCCTTTGTCCACTTGATGGAGACATACCTCCAGGACCATACTCAAACACTCAGTCATAAAAATTCCTGCAGGACCTTTGTCTGTCAGAGCTGACCTCTCTTTGATCTCAGGCTGAAACAGACCGATACTGATGGCTCATATTTTAAGTTTTTGGTTTAAAAGCTTTGTAAGCAACGGTGCATTTTACTGGAACCATTTTATGACATGTTAGTCCTCTTCACAATGATCTTAGAGTCTGTACGGCTATATTATACTCCATACAATATACTGTACATGGTTAGGACCACACATGGAGAAAAATACACAAGAACTACACACTACGAATATTCTGTATGCAGATCAAATATAAACCCTGTTTAGATCATTTCTAGCCCAGTACAAGAAAAAGGGGGCAGATGAGGTCAGGTTCAGACAGGCAGTTTAATGTGATTTTAAGATCAGAGGGAGATGGCAGACAGACTAAGGGCTCCTGTTCCGGCTGGGAAGGTCGGCCTCCAAAGAGTGTCCGTGGTCTAGCATTATAGAGTAAATGTCAAGCCACTGAACGTACTTGTTTTCACGCTCTTTGAGAGCCTCAGCAATCCTCATTTCGCAGGAAAGGCAAAGCTGAAACCCTCTGGCTGGTTCTTTAAGTGCTGCTATCTGCACAGTGAATTGGCAGGTTTGAACGGCGGCTACAAAATGTTCTCATTCTACGGCTCGACGCTCAGTCCCAGAAAGAAAAACTTCCCCTCTTCACTTGTCACTTTGAGTTGGATATTATCTCTGGGAGGTTGGCAGTGTTTTGGAGGCTAAATCTTCCTTGTCAAATTCATTGCAGCACACAAGCATCCATTACCATAAGTCACAAGTGCCATGTGCCATATGACAGTAAACAAATGAAATCTTACTAGGGCACACAGTACCATAATACTACAAGGAGCATACTACTCCTCTACTCTCACCTGGTAAAAGAATTCCCTGCAGTACTGATTTATGTAACTTGTGTAACTAATGGCGTTTTCATTGCCCAATGGGTCTTTCTGAATGCTGAGTGTGTGTCTTGATACACAGAGGTTGGCTTTTTAAGGGCAGCATGGTTTATCTGCCTGATTCACAGAGCGTAAAGCCCTAGGTACTTCTTTTAAATATCTCAACCACACAAATCGATCTCAGGTGGACAGAGCGATGAATCCAAGGACCGAAATCCAGCACAATACCAGCATAGTCCTACTAGGGCAATGGAACTGTGGTAATGACTCTGCATGTCCCCCACAGATGAATTCTCTGTCATGTGCCCAAAGGCGGGCGGTGAACATTAATATCCACAGAAGTGAGTGATTTGTCCGGCTCCAGCAGGGCTGTTAGGAGTTAACCAGGTTGATGAATGACATGAGCGGACGAGGGAGGGGTCGCGGAACTTAGTGCTTAGTAACATGAGACGGCGTTGATGACAGTTGGGCGTGAACACTGTCTGGCACCTATTACTTCCTGATATCAGTATCCATCCTCCTTTGCCAAAAAAACAGCTTAAATGTGCTGCTTGCTGCGCTATTGATGAGATGAAGGAGGTAGCTAAGTATGTTTAAAGAAGCCCGAGAACTCCGCCCAAAATCTCTCTGGATCAGCACCTTGAAATGTAAGACAGGTGTTTTAAACCACACCTAATACCTGCTCGCTCGTGTCCTTCCTGCTGCATTTCAAGTTGCACTGGCACTTACATTTTACTATTCACAGTGATCTTTGAGCTGTGGTAATTGTGCATTTAACTGTCCAGCAGAGGGCGATGGCTTTTATCAGGAAATTTGCCAGAAACACAAGCACATATATATACTAGATCGGCAATGCTGACCCAACAATGACATGGCTGGAAACAAATGCTTTTTGCTTTTCTTTTCTTTTCTTCTTCCCTGTCAGCCCCAAATTTTTCTGGTAGCCCATTACATACCTTCCTGTTTGCTAAAACTGACCAGTACAACTCATTTAATGGGACACAAATTCAAAGAAAAAACTTATGATGTATCTTTAAGACAAATTAATCCTTACATTTATTTAGCAGTTATAAATACCGTCCCTACACCAAGTACAGATAATTTATTTTTTTCAGTGCTTAAATATTCCTCTGTTATTATGGATGCATCTATTATTGTACCATAATGGTTTTTGTCTCTAATAAGAAAGCCTAATTAGCTTGTACCTATTGATTGGATTTTTTTTTTATTTTGGGATATTTACTGTAGCTGTTACATACATACACACACACAAACACACTCACACACACCAGTGTCCCTGTAGCACAACAATAAAAGGTCTGCCCCCTAGTGGTGAGGCAGATGGCAGTGCAGGTTGGCTGCGAGCACGAGAGGCTCATGATGTGTGCAGGAGAGCGGGAGACAGGGAAGCGTGGAGGTGCGGGTCGCCCCCTTCACCGTGGCCAGGGGGTGGGGGGGAGGAGGCAATCTGCGCCAATTCCATAGCGTGCTGTGTGGGCATGCATGTGCAGAAAGCCTCGCAAGGAAGGGGTGGGGGTGGGGGGGGTTCAGGGGTGGCCTGTGTGACTCACCAGACAGTTGCTGAACCCCGGGCTGGTCATGTGTGCTTAATAACTGCGCCTGAATTGTCTCGACGACCCTCTTGAAACGCCGGCTGGGTCCTGCGGGTGGAAGATGAGTGGGGAAGCATTTAACGGATGCACACATAGGCATCCGTGCATCTGGGGGAGGCATGAAGGGTAAGGGCATGGCAATCCAGCCTGGGGCTGTTAGTCCCATTACCATGAGCAAGGTGTCCACCCCGGACTTATTCAAAAAAACTCAAAACTCAGTCAAATAATGACACAGTTAACATTTAATATTTTTTAATAAGTGGTTGCTTGATTTGTTAAACAGACAAAAAATAAATAAGTTTGCGGTGACGGAAGTGGGTAATAATCGGCAGATTGTCTGCTGCAGTATTGGATAGGGAGATTCAAAGACACAGCAGGCTAGTGAATACTGAGGAATATTTCTTTCCCTGGAGTCTAGTTCAATGCTACCCCGCGGAGCAGAGTCTTTACAGTAGGCAGCATATTAGGAAATGGCATCTCAGGCTAAAGACAATGGAATAAATAGTTCAGCACTTCTCTGTGTTGCTAGGAGCAGTGATGTCACAGGGGGGTTCTCTCAGTCCCCATGGTTACCTGAAAGCAGCGTGAAGGTGACTGAGTAGATGCCGTTCTCCTTCTGCACAGCGCTGTTCTCAGTGTAGGTGATGTCCACCTGGAACTTGACAGGCTTCTGGAACACTGCTGGCCCGGTCGTGGACTTGTACTCAGCCCGGAAACTCGTCTGTGAGATCACACTGTGGCTGAGGCTGGGGATCTAAGCAAACACGGGGGGGTTGGGGGGGGGCACAACATCACTTACACAACTGCACAAATGGTGACAGGCGGCAGGAGAGCAGAAGAGCATACCAGAATAACATTCTGACAAGATATTTATGCAGTCAATGAAGCTTGTTAGTGTGGCTTGGGATAATATTTTAAATTAATATACAACGGAAGATAACTGATTAATTTGTAGTTATACTGTCAAGTGCCAGAGTCACTTCCAGAGCCGACGTGCAAATACGGAAGGTGTGAAGGCAGCCGGAGTGAAGAACAACCAATTAAAGCAGGAGACACTCTGCAGAGGTTCAGGATTACCGATGGCAGCAAACTCAAGACACGACATTTTAAAGCTTCTTGCTTCTCCCAGTACCACCAAATACTGCTGCTGCTCCACAGGCAGCAGACAGCTGAGGACTTTACAATGTGCCACAGCGCGGAACCCCCACATGACGCAGAGGTCAGCGGCAAAATGGAAACCCTGCAAACGAATGCATTATAGAATCGCAAAAAAAAACAATATATTTCAATAACTGCGCGATCCAACTGAATCAAATACTGGCATTGAAGCTGCTGACCAAATAGAGAGAGAGAAGAAAGGTTTATATGAAGATCAGCAGAGCATCAAGTTCAGAGGAGTGCTGGGGGCTGTGGAGTGCTGAAGACGCAGGCGAGAAGCCTTACTGAAAGGAAGGCGTGCACAATGTCAGCTTTGATGGAACTCAAGGGCTTGTCCTTGATGACCACGAAGATCTGCTCCTCCTTCTCCAAGTTGATAAAGTTCCCAAACCACGATCTTTTGGCAAGTCTGTATAGAATACAAAAAAAAGAGTCTTACAATCATCCCCACTTAGGACACATCATCAATAACAGAAAGGGAGAAGCCCACCCTTAGTCAGATACAACACAGCTGCATCCAATTTGGGTTACATAAATGAATGAGACCCTCATACACAAAACAGGCCCTGACAACTACTGACCAAAACCAGTAAAATTCTATTGTCAAATAAGGTTCTTTTCTATAGAAGTAGAACTGCTTTAAATCTATAATAAAATATTATGGCTATGCATGGTGCCTGAAGTTTGCAGCCTGCTACTCTCAGAGAGAGAGTCGTAACGAAGATGAAAGGTTTCTTCTGCGCGGCCAAAAACATTCATCTGCCTGGATAAAATTCCGAAGCGCATAATAAATGGCCGCCTGAGCTGCAATTTCATGATTTAGAATGAGATTTATAGGTGGGGAGAGTGAAGGCAGAAGCCTTAGGAAGCAGAGCAGATGGATCTATGTTCCACCAATGCAGGAGGAAGATGGAATACGACTCGGAGCCATAAAATCAGTGAAACAAAGGGAGATGTTTTTTTCTGTAGCTGCCGGGAGGAGCTGAGACAGCGGCTGGGTAGGACAGAGCTACTGACATTTGTCTTCAGTGGCGTTAACGAGTGAGTCTGGGCAGGGTTTCTTCATGGATTCGATCGAGTCACTCATTGCAAACGATGAAAAATGAAAGTGCGCTCAAGGCAGGGGGGGGGGCATGCGACAGCACTTGTTGGCAGCCCCAGACCCCACTGAGGGTGACGGCATGCTTGATTTCGTGTTCGACCTTCAGGCCGGTATAGAAACGAACGGGACAAACAACATAGACCTGCTGGCCAAAGGCACAGAACCATGAAAGCTAAGTGTGATGTCAGAATGAGTGTCTAAGTGTTGCCTTAAGCGATGCAGAGACGAATCTGACCCCGCTCAAGAAAAAAGCAAGAACTACCGTCATCATGATTTATCTACATTTTTTTATTCTACTTTATGTAACTGAGAAATTGGGGTTAGCCAGTCTCTGGAGTTAAGGGTCTTGCTCAAGCGCCCAATGGTACTCATCACTCAGCCTGCCATGGAATTTGAAACGGAACCCTTCTGATCAGAGGAACAGACGCCCACCCCGCAGATCTGCACACCGCCCCTGGTCACAGTAAATTTATCACAGACTACTCTGTGAGCTCCCAACTCAGAAACATTTCTGGGTCCAACAAAGCACAAAGATAACCAAAAACTAAGTAGCAAAACACACAGAAATAGTCTACTGGAAACAAAGGAATCTGGGGGGAGGGCTGTATGGGGGAGGGGGCGTTATGGGGAAATTGCCAACATGGGAGCTATACCTACAGCACCAATCAAAGGCTTGGACACGCCTACCCCCAGAAAGGTTTATTAAATGTTTTATAAATCCTGGTAAAAAAAATGGTATTATTCTCTATAATTCAGAACTATTATAAGACATGAGAAATAGCATATATGTAATCATGCACTGACCCAAAAAGTATTAAACAAACAAAAACTATTGTTGGGGGGCACCCCCAAGGGTTGGGACTCAGAATGTTGCTGGTCCGAACCCCATGTTTGGCAGAGTAATCCCACAATTGGGCTCTTGAGCAAGGCTCAAAGCAATTGCTCCAGGGACTGGCTGGCCCTACAGTTTCCTCTATGGCAGTTTCATGAGGTGGCCTCCTGGGATGCTTTTCCTGCTGTCCTGAAGGAGGTCCCACATATGCAGAGCATTAATTTCCCACATTTCATTCACTGTCCGGGCTCCTCCAAATCCATTTTGACTGTGTTTAGGTCAGGTGACCAGGTCATGTGACACAACACAATATCCCTCTCCTTCATAGGCAGCTTTGCGTGTCCAAACTTTTGGTACTCTAAGTATGAGATCAGCTGATCTGCTTTACTCCAAACTCAAATCAAATCAAACTTTATGCTTACGCTTTTATTATATAAACATTTTGAGGTAACTTACTCAGGGGAAGACTCTGGGGTAAGGCTGGACATCTCCTCCTGAGTAGGAACTGCAAAGAGTTCAAAATGAATCAAATGCACCAGCTGCGAGACCCGTTTCCGCTACTGGAAAGAAGTGTTCAGCATTTCACTAACCATAACTAATAGGAATCTGCTGGATTATATCTTCAGTGATGCATGATAATTTAAAAATTCTGGTAATTTTAGGATAATTTACAACACATGAATAGAATTCATGTGAGTCTAGAACATATTAAGAATACTGTTGTATACTTAAACTCAATGTTCATGTTCTTTTACAGATATTGCAAAAATAAAGTGCATCTATAAAAAATTAGAATCAGAAATTTAGAACATTTATCTTCTATACATATAGCGTATTGTATCATTACTCAGCAGTTTGAAAATTTTCTAATTTCAGTTTTACGCTGAATTTGATTGGGATTTTCTTTCCTGACATGTTCACTGATGTCTTCGTTTATCAGAGAGATGACCTGCCAGCTGCCGCTGAGAATCACGGCACGGCGGAACCCGTCTAGGTGCTCCCAGTACCTTGGAGTTTTCTGCGGTGGAACCGCGGTGATCCCAGGAAGCTGTTCTTGATGGAGTTAAGGCGCGTCCTCCAGGGCATTCCCCCCATGGAGGGGCTGGGGGGCGGCGTGGCGCTCGCGGCGAGCGGGGGGGCAGGGCTCGCTGACGATAGGGTGATGAATGCGACAGGGAGAACAGGGCTCGCTGACATCCGTCTGCTGAATGCGACAGGGGGAACAGGGC
>JAABNY020000008.1:25337769-25353911 GCA_015164015.2 Brevimyrus niger
CACATCCACACCCCCCCACCGACTAAGCCCGCGAACCCCGCTGTAAGCATCACGGCGTGGAGCGGGGGGGGGGGGCGGGGGGGGGGGGGGGGGGCGGGGGGGGGGGGAGAGGAGGACCTGGTGGAAACTCCATGACAACATGGGGAGAACACGCAAACTCCACAAACAAGAGACCAAGACGGAGGCTTGAACCTGGGTCCCAGAAGGGTGAGACCACAGTGCTGACCACTGCACTGCCATGCAGCCCCAATAGGATGTCATAGGATAGACAAATTAAGTGGAATAGCAGTCACTGTGAAGCACTGAAGAGAGTGAATCCTTTAGGTCAGAGGGGCCCAATAGCGAAATCACTCTGCAGACGATGGGATTTGAACCACCCAAACACAGGTACAGTGTCTTAACCCCACATTGGATATTTTTGCGTTTCAATTTTCCTCAATAGTCATTCAGCTCAGAAATATGCTTGGAATTATCCATTTTCTGATTATTCTTTGCTTGTCGCTGGTATCTCTTCTCTTGACAGAAATGAAACATCATAGGAAAATTTATAAGCAATGACAAAGCGCTACGTAAAATGTGAATTACAGGACACTCAAGTTCTGCCGATGAGGAGCAAGCCCCTGTACATAACTTTCCCCACCGCGAGGCAGTTGGCAGAGAAGCTTATTTCCAGTCATGTACTCTGGCTGCCTGTCTTCCTGTCATCCCATCTATCACCCAGGGAATATTCAAGCCTTGAAGTCAGAATGAAAGAAGTGACACTGCAAGACAGAGGCCCCTGCACAAACTGCCTCGGCAGCCCTTATTCTGCGTGACATGTGGATGGCTTTTGGAAATAAGTCATTGGCACATAAAATATTAAAGAAAAATAAGCTTTGCTGATAAATGCCCCTGCATACTGATTTCTATTTCAACACACGCAGCTTTTTAGACTAAGTTAACTTCCCAGCAAGTTCATCAAAAAGAAACAGAATTATTTAAAAATGAAAACTTTCACATGCTTGCTAGACTAAACAACGACCCCAAAGAAGGCTCACTTCAACAGAGAAGGATGCATGTTCTTATTTTGGGTAACTTATACACATACAGACTTGAAATCACTTCCCCAACCATGCGTCAATGTTCAGTCTTTCACTTGTCTAATAATACATGAAACTTTCAAAAGCTTGTATACCTTCAAGGTTTAGGCCATCAGTTCTTGCGGGGCAATTTATCACAGCTCATCTGCCTCATCATTTTAGCAGAAATCTCCTTGTTGTGAGCAGGGAGCAGTAAATTGATTATAATGAGCAGCAGGGCATGATGGGACCTCTGTTACACGTTGAAAGCACTTCAGACATTATGCCGTGGTGTCTAACACTGTATCCATAATGGAATAAAAATACATTCATTTAATAGATAATAGTCATGGCCAAGGTGAACAGCATATAACAGATGCCATTTTGTGGGAAGAAGAAAAAAATTGGTTCTTTATGCTTGGTCATCAGATATGGAGAGGAGCATTACAACATATTATCAGGAGCTGAAGGGCACCTTGACAGTAACTTACTTTTAAGCCTTACAGTGGTAGGAAAACGGCTGTCCCTAAACCACGGCTGCTGCGGGGACAGGGCTGAGGAATCACAGGACAAATTTATATGCTCGAGATTTCAGAATTTTGGTCAGACCATCTGTTTTGCAGAACTGTAGCCTGGATTTGACGAAACACCAAATTAGATAAATGAACACAACTGTACACTAATAGATGTATTGCTATATATTACCAAGTCGCACTATCCTTACAACTCTTAAATCCAGCAGGAGCTCATTATCCGCAGAAAAAAGGAAATACATTTGTGTCAGAACAGTGGAAGGCAGGCAGGGTTAAGATGAATGTGTTTAATTAAAAACTGTCACATCTGCACTTAGAGACAGGCTGGCCACAAGCATGGGGGCAATCAATAATCCCACCAAGCGCTCTCCTTTGGAAATACACAGAAACGCTGCATACTCATGGCACCCAGGACCACAGTAGCTTCAGACATGTAGAAATGTTAGTTCTGGATGTGCAGGCAAGTCTCTACCCTCTGTCCACACAATGCACAAAAGCATGAGAAATTGATGGTTTTGGCAGATGCATTATCATGTGCTCAGCTCAGCGACAATACGGCTGGACAAAAGAAGCAGGAGTCTTTCTCCAACACATCCGGTAATGTTTTCCTTCTAAAAAATATTTTGCATTTTTATATCAATTACCTGCTAAAAAAGTTTTTTTTTTTGTTCTGATGCTACACAAAAGTTAGGAAGTAAATGAGGAAACCCATCTGTCATGTGCTTTATAAATAGTTCGATTAATATTAATATTACATATTTAATAGTCATTTTCTTCAAGAGTCTCTGACAGTTGCCAGTGTTTGATATTAAATAATCGATCCCATCATTTTAATAGATCGAAAAAAAGGGACATGGTAATCCTAAACAGACTCTTTATAAATATCATGCATAAAATCCATTAGCCTTTTTGTAGTTACACAGCAAAGCTATGTTATGTTAGTGAACAGTGTTAAGAAAAAATATTTTCTAACTAAATAGTGACTCAAAATTATGGATGACAAAATCAGAATAATAGCGTCTGCAAAAATCTACAGAGCATCCGAGAAATGTTTTTAACTAGGGAATCCCAACCCAGAGTCCAAGAGCTTTTACCGGTCTATGGCCAGTATACCACCAAGCCGTGGAGCACGCAGGGTGTGTAGAGGGGCTGATTAATTTGC
This sequence comes from Brevimyrus niger, assembly GCA_015164015.2. Taxonomy (NCBI): domain Eukaryota; kingdom Metazoa; phylum Chordata; class Actinopteri; order Osteoglossiformes; family Mormyridae; genus Brevimyrus; species Brevimyrus niger. Next base: position 25,340,523 of record JAABNY020000008.1, read on the forward strand.
AAAAATAAACTGTATATTGTTAGTGTTTTACACCCACTCAAATTTATGTGTTTTGTAAAAAATAGACGTGGTTAAACTTATGAAATCACCAATCGGCTGGTACAACACCCTTCCCCAGGGCTGAACGATTTTGGGAAAATATTTAGAGTAAATTGTGAGTTTTTTGACAGATATTTTGATTTTACTTTTGACATAATTTTTCAGTCAAGCTTCATCAAAATATTGAGCATTAATTACAGGGGGTTAGGTACAGCATGTTGACTTCATATGTGTATTTTTTAACTTATTTATTAATAATTGCACTGTTTCCATTCACCGTCAGTGACTGTAAACAAGACAGCTGGGCTACTGAAAGTGAAAAACTTACTTCCTAACTGTATTCAGAGGTTGCTTGAAATTAGAAAGAGAGCAAATATGAATCCACATTTGTGCACATCTCCACACGTGAAAGGGCTTTGCAATATTTGTGGAATATTCCTGGATCACTTGCCCGTCTATTTGTCCATTACATTCAATTTGTGATTTCTTTCCTATTCATTAGTGGATTTTTGTCCAATTCATGATAAGGCTGATATATAGAAAAAAAATCCATAAATATGAGGTACAGCTGTGATATATATCATTATCGGGATATGAGATGACTTATATTGGGGATATGAGATTTTGATCACATCACACACCCCTAACTGACTCCATTGCTGCCCAGTCTCCAGCGTAATGGTGAAGCGTGGATGATGTAATTTACAGATTTATTGTGGCACCACACTATCACCTGTGGAATCACCTATTGCCCCTGGCCATGCAATAATAATGAGGTTCCTCTCTGCTACTTGCACTGCCCCCAAGTGTCAACCGCCTAAGCAAGTAAGAGCCATCTAAGCAAGTCGGACAATTGACAAAGACAACAGGAAGCGTGAGCGCCACACTGTGTTTGCTTCTGTCACTGCAACTCCCTGCTTTTCACAGCTCATTTAAGTGATTGCAAAACCTGAAAAAAGACACAGGAAATGCAAGCCCTGAGTCCACTGTTTAAACCACTACTGTGCACGTCTGGTTTACTGTGAAAATTAAATCGGTAGAAGAATGCATCTGTCAAATTTACTAAAATAAAATATAATTTAGGCACAGAACACACTCATCTGTTCTGGAACCAAATCTATACCCTGAGGATAAGTTGAGGATTTTCATGAGGACACAGGCCACACAAACTCTTTGATTCAGTCCTTTAAATGACACTGATTAATTCTCTTCCACTTAAATATGGTGTCCTCTTAACATTTAATTAAACCCAGTGATATTTCCATCTGACTGTCCTTTCAGAGCTTGCATCATTCTGACATGCCCTGTTTAATTAATAAACCCAAAGCTTTATAGTGCATTCCACAATTTATATATTTTTAATTGAAAAGATTTTTTATGCAGATGTATTTTATACGTTTTAAGCATTTTCCATGGCTGTTTGGAGGTTTTGCCACTGTGGGTAACAGTGGATAGCAGGTGTGTAAAGCAAAAACACAGGGTTAGCCAGGGCTTCTAATCTATAAACTCATGCCCAAATCAAGAAGACACGCCCACAATATGTTAATTAGCCACTCATCTGCCCCATCTCTTCACTGGCTCATGGTCCATAGAAGGAAATGATAGCTCAGCTCTAAAGCTGTATGACGACAATTGAATGATACGTCTTTTATTAAGCTATTTTGCCCATTCATGGTGTGCATGATCCCATTATTGCTACTACTGTCATCCTCATGAGAACGGCTCACTCACCCACAGCTGGTTTCCAACAGACTGTCCCCGACCTGCAGGGAGGCCATGCCGAAGTCTGCTATACGGATGTTGTTCTTCTCGTCCAGAAGCAGGTTCTCTGGCTTCAGGTCCCTGTGGCTGTGAGGGAACAGTGTGAGAAGAGTGAGGAGAGTTTGGGGGGGCTTCAGGACACATGCAAGGTTTGAGGTATGCAGACACTAAAGAACATGACCTGCATAACCAACCCCATTCAATCAGAGCCACAATGCTCATTATGGGTCCTCTATGGCTCAGCAGAATACCTAATCAAACTGGGACGTCTACCTTACAAAAGCAACAAATGTGTTCGACAGCCATAACTACAGCCTATTTCTCCTGTTTCTCATAACGTCAAAGGCATATCTAGGGATAAGATCCCTGCTGTTTTTACATTAACAAAAAATAACAAGATCTGACAAGGTATTTAGAAAATAATTTATCCCACTCCCATTTTCTATTAAATGGTGACTTTAGTATATAGAAGATGAATTCCCAAAAAGGGTTTGCAGAGATTAAATACGATTTGGGTTCATTTTCTATTATAAATTGAATGTTAACATAAATTGAGGTTCTCTTAATTCTAATTTATCCTTACACTACAAGCTAAACACATCCTGTCCCTGATGGGGAAAGCTCCACACTCTTACATGTTCCTGATTGCATATCCTGGTATTATCATGCTGTGGTTAAGACTCATATCGTGATGCCGTAACAGCTCAATATTCCTGCTCTGATTTTGTACAGCATAAAATACGAGAAAGCTTTTAAACTTCCTTTAAAAGAAGAGCACTGCCACTTTGACTGATCTGCCACATCTGCTCCTGTCTGTCCTGGATACTGTCAGACTCACTGAGATCACAGACGGCAAATGACTGGCAGCAAGGTTCAATTAAAGTGGCTGGCTGTGCATGCCGATTATGGCATTCATTCAGCCCCCTGGATTAATAAAGGCGATAGTCCATCCTTATTGCTCTCTGCCTATTGTCCTTAAAAACATCTGGTATCTCCTCAGTGCTTGGGAAGCTTAGAGCAGCCACAACAAACTGCCGTCATGCTCCCACTGTGTTCATGTTGTACTCAACGGGAGGGTGAGATTCTCCACAAGCAGAGTACAACTTAGTCATAATTAGCAAATGCATCTAATTACAGAATCAGCCAACCACAACTGATTAGATAAGCTTTCTTTTGATTTTCTCATGTCACTTGTGTCAGTTCTACAGTTTATATCAACATATTAATACTATCTGCAATCGTCTGCCTGCCAAGACATTCAACAAATGTTTGCTATAGAAAAGGCTGACAAAAGCTGCTAAATTAGTGTATGTTATAAAGATCTGTGTTTCGCTTTAACAAGTTCCAGTGCTTATTTTATGATGTTCACTCTTTAAACAAATACATGATTTTTATTGCCAGGAAATCTCAGTGACACCACAGTGAACAGGCATCGGTCTGACAGAGGCGTCCCACTCAGCAGAATCTCTGTTTGATGGTGTTTGATAGGCGGGACTTCATGGAACTGTATACTTACATCTGCTGTATCTAGTTAGAGGGGGGGTCTCACCCAAACTCCAAGTCAAGCTTCTTTAATCGGTGCAAACTCTTGAGGAGCTCAACATCACATTTTAGTGAACATATGTGTAACCTTTCGAGACACTGAACCAAACCGACCAAACTTCAGTTGCACTTTTATAAGATCTCACAGCTGGAGGCACGTAGGGAAGGTGTGGTTGGGGGAGGGTGAGGGTTTGGGTTAGGGCTTCTCCGCATGCATCACACATCATCAGCACTCAGGAAGCTGCTGATCATAAACTGTCTTCAGGACATCATTTGACTCAGAAAGTTAATGGGCTCAAGACTGAAAGGAATGTTCTGTACCTGAAGACTATTAGCCATTAGCGACTGAAGTGGAAATGAATGCATAATATGATTGGTTCAGGTAAGATGGAGGTCCTGAATGTTTCCCGCTTCTTCACTTAGTTAGCTATGCTGTATTAGAATTGTAATTGTCTGTATTATTTAAAGCTTTTAGCTGGGAGAAAATGCAATACACATGACCCGGGGGAGACATACACTTGATTTCTGTTCTTTATGTTCTTGATTTAGATACTTCAACCTTTTTTACACACCTATAACAATGACACAAACAGTGTTATCAGGCTAGAAAGAGATATCGAGCACTGTCCTATGCCCTTTCTAACACTATGGGATATGCCACCAAATCACAGCTCACACATGCGATGTTAAGGCATGAATCCACAAAATGGGACTATTATTTCATTACAGTTGCTGCTATAATTTCAAAACAATTACATTCATGCTAATGGACAAATGGTTTAATCAAAATTCATTTAATTCAGTCTTTGTGGGATTCTATAATTAACCCCGAATATGTGAGGAGTAACACAGTTCTCTTTGATTCCACTCCAAACGTTTCCAGGTCAAACAGATGATCCTTGCACCAGCATACCCTCAAGCTTGGGTAAACTGAAACCGACCTGCAGCTCTCCCCTCAGCTCTCACATAGATGCTAATGAGTGCCACGCTACCATAAATATAATACAGAACACTACAAGCCCTATTACTTTCCAAAACATTTTATCTGTGCGTAAGTACCCATTTTTGTGTTTCCATTTAATGAATTCTGTGATGGCCGGAGATTGCAATTAAGAGTGATTAAAGGCACACGGGTCCAACCCGATTCATGTACGACACATTTTATTTTGTTAATATTTCCTGGGTCCATTTACAAACCCATTAGTTTTCAAATTCTAAAATATTTCCTGACAAAGTTATTTCTGCTAATAAAACTGTTTGATGCGACACACATAAAAATAAACAGTGATCCTGAGGGTCATTCCTGCCTGCTACAGTCATTCTGTGTAGCCAACTAATTATATGGCTATATTCTGTTCCCACAACCCCGACCAGGTTAAATGGCTAGAAGATGGATAAATAAGAGAATACCATTTACTGTGATATCATAATGACATTGATAGATCGACATAGTCTGTATCTCTTTGTAACAGTGTGAACCAATCAATGTGAGAAGTATTAAGCACATAAATTCCGATTCACATTCAGTAAAATACAGGGATTCTCAATTGTCCTCTTCTTTGCAGGAATGTTACAGCATTGCTTCATGTTACTGAACTTTTCCGAATTAAGCAGGAACAAATATAAAACCAATAAGGAACAGGCGTGTATCTCACAACAGTAAAAGTTTCCCATTAGATGTTGCGAGTAACCTATAGTCATCCCAGTGGAGCTGTAGGACACAGAGTCCCGTGTGCGCTTACTCAGCTTGCGGTGGAGGCTCAGTACATAGTTCCTCACCATATGGAGTGACTGTGACAGAAGTCCAGCGCCGACATGATCTGCCGAAAGAACTTCCTGGCTTCCTTGGGCGTCAGCCTGCCCTTTTTTACCAGGTAGTCAAACAGCTCCCCTCCTGACACGTGCTCCAGGACCAAATACCTGGAGAAAAAGAAATCAATTAAGAAAGGCACCCGATTCGCGCACAGATGACGGTTTCATTTTCCCATGCTGTTACTGGTATTGCTGCAATATTCCTCTCTCCTTTCTGTTTTTCATGAACATTGTTAGATCTTTTCAACTGGCAAACTGAATGTCACTTCATTTGATACCAACCGTTGCCCAACATAAGTGAGAAGCCTCTTCACTGTTTTTTATTGGACAATCTTGCACTAGGGTTGGGCGATATTACCTCAAATCAATATCACAATTAATTGAACATTTTGCCTCGATTATGATTAATAGACAATTATTATTTTTTTGTTTTGTTAGTTTTTTTACCCTTATATTTTATTGACAAGGTCTGTACTGTAAATATGCTCAACCATTAAAGAATTCATCTAATGAAAGACTGTACATCTTATCTTTATGATTTTAGAATAACTGAAGGAAACACACACAGACAGATTTACCAACATGGTTATTCACTGAATATTTCAAACAGCTGAAATCAAGGCAGAAATCCCTTGAAATGAAAATGTCTTATGAAAACAAAGTAAGGTACTGTGCAGTACATAAAATACAGTTTACTGTAGTTCCACTACTGCATCTTGTAGGCTCGTTTTTGTCTATTCATAAACTTTGATGTCTATATTCATAGTCGAGAGAAAATGACTGTCTTTTCCCATCATTTTCCCTGTTAGCCTCAGGTAGCTAGCCATAAGCAAATGGGTAACCGCAAGGCAAAGTAGGCAAGTAACAAGAAGAAGAATTATCATAATAATTTTTTTTCCATATGCTATGTATAAAAAGACCCAAAAAGTAAGCTGACAACTTGATTACTGAAAATGTTCATGCAGGAATGATTCTGTCCTAAGCCTTTTCATCCATATAAGCAGTTGTTTACTATGACCATGATCTCTATAAACAGTTTCCACTGTATTTTAAATATCGCTAGTTTTGAAATTGATTGGTGGTATTACCTTTGGTAACTGAAACAGTTTTTCCGCAGCATTTACATTTGACCTCTTTTTGTTCTGTGTCATCGTCACTAAAGCCACAATGTGTCGAAACGACAGACATGGCATTTTTCTGCTCAAGTTGGTCAGTTGACTGTGTTTGAGTTTACCTCCATGCTGCTTCCACGACATAGGCTGGAAGGGGCGGAGTCACGTGACAACACATGCTGTATTATGTTTTTAAGGGGATATTACTTGGGCAAACACTTGGGAAAGTAATAATAGATTTTCTTTTAGTATTAAAAGACTTTTTGAAAAAGTATGAAGTAACTGACACGGGCAAGATTCCTTCTAGTTTTTAATGTCGGTTTTGATTAATCTTCGATTATTTGCCCAGCCCTATCTTACACAGAGCAAGACTAGTCAGGACATGTCCTAAATTTTAATCCTAAAATTGTAGACTTTTAATTGTGTAGGCTTTTTTTTAGCTACCTATAGTAGTACTTACCATCACTGTCTGCTACAGAGCCTCTCACAATCATGGGTGATGTTATCAGTTTAGGTCAACATTAGCACATAATTGCTGATGGCACGATACGCCAAGATAGACAAGACCTTAACGTGTAATCCCATCCTTGCTGAGGAAACAATGTCAGATAGAACCAATGATGCAGACAAGTGGCTATGCCACTTTTAATTCAGTAACAACTGAAAAGGATGCACACGAGCAACTACTGGCAGAGTAGTCATTTACGCAGCAAATTCAGTATCAGTAAACTGTTGAATTAACTGCCAATTTTGGTGCATAAAGCATGAAAGTAGAACATTTCTCCCCCAGCCAAATATTTCACAGAGAAGACACAGCTATTTATCTATGCCAAGAGAATATAACACATAAAAATATATAAATAACTGAATGAATCACAGCAGCAGCATCTTTATCAATTATTAAAGGCCGCATTTAAGTAAAACCGCAGGAGCGCGCCTGGAAATTGAGCAGTAAAACTAGTCTGGTATTTATGTAAATCCGCACATGCATATGCATGAAGTTATAAGAGAACAGTGTACTGTACAAATACAAAAAAGGAAAAAAGAATTATGCTAATATTTGAGATCTGTTCTGGGTGGTCATTTATTACTAGCAATCTTGGTAATAGCTAGCATTCAAATATTGATGCAGAATGAGTGGGATGCCACTCAACTTAGTAAACAGTCTTTTTGTGACATGATAATGTTGGCAAAATAAAAACTGCCTATTTGCTAGCACAATATACTTTCTATTTATATAATATTTCATAGCTTTAGGTTTTATGAACAACACATTACTGTTACTATGGAAATGTTAAGTTTTTGCATATCAACACTATCATGTTAACAATTCCTATACATGTACCTCATTATTTCACAGCTGTAATTTCTTAATAGGTTTGGCACCTATAAATAGCACAGACTGAAATATTTGGAAGCTATTCCCATTATTTGTTATAGGAAAGATATCCATAATACTCAAAAAATCTATTTCAGCACGATAATGAATGCTTTAAACACCAATCATCTGATTAGCAAATGGTGAGTATAAGTATAAGTAATAAACATGAATATGGATTTCTGTTTTTATATGCATTCTTTTTTACAGCGCCATACATTACGTGTAATAATAGCAGTAGACATTTAATTTATGTGTTGAATAAATGATGTATCTCATTATGTGTCTGAGTGATGCTCCAGTATCCCTTGTAAGTGTTTGGCTAATTTGAAAATGAGATGTGACCCCATCATACTGTTTACATAATTTTTTATCAATCTACAATGAGAACCGCTGCCTATCAGTACTGAAGTTATACTGAACAGATTTAGATTTACTGGGGTTTGCCTTACCCCCTTAAAGTCAAGTTAAAAAAATCTTGCTATGAAAATCGATGGGAAAATAAAGCTCAAAACAGAAATCATTAAGATATGACAGAACATTATACATACCCCAGATGGAAAATGTTTTATCGTCTAACAGAATTAAGAAAACAAATAAATCCTAGCATAAAATAAAACAATCCATCCATCCATCCATCCATCCATTTTCCGCAGCTTATCCAGGGTAGGGTCTCAGGGGCAGCAGTTAGAGCAGGGATGCCTAGACATCCAACTCCAACAGGGCTGCTGCTCCTCCGCATCTAAAGGAGCCAGTTGAGGTGGTTCAGGCATCTACCGAGGATGCTGCCTGGACGGCTCCCCGAGGAGGTATTTTGGGCATTTCTAACCGGGAGGAGGCCCCGGGGCAGACCCAGGACATGATGGAGAGATTATATCTCTTGGCTGGCCTGGAAACGCCTTCGTATTTCCCCGGTGGAGTGGTCAATTCATTAAACAAACTAACAAATAAATAGCTAAAAAAATGTACAGTACAGTGCAAGTGGTGGAAGTAAAACTGAAACACGCCTTTCAAACACGGAGGTGCAGGTAGAGCAGTGTGATGGTAAGTCAATGAAAGTCGAGTGAGTGTCGCTGGAGCTGGGTGGGGTCAGGGACATGGAGAACGGAAACATTGAACAAACAAACGGTAGTAGGTGCTCGGGAGAGATGAGGCTCTGGCTGAAGATAATCAACTCTGTCCACTGTTTGTTCAAAGAGCCTGGCCCTCATTCTTTAGAATGGAGTTCATCTCAGTTTACAAAGATAGAGCTTGCTTTCCCCAGAAACTTATTCAAACTACTGGCCTCCTTCACCTTGCTATCATGGAAATAAATACCAAAATACTATCCTGTACTTTCATTTTGATTCCTTCTGTGTTGTCGTGCCAGTCCAGCATATTCTTTACAGATTGGTACCGTTACTACACTCTCTGTTTGCATGGCAACAGCAGTCAGAGGTTCCGGCTCCACCTGAAGTCCACTGCTAGCTCTTTTGTCTTTCTGACATTGAAATGCAGGTGGTTCTTCTTACGCCACCTAACAAATTCCACAGCAGTGTCCCTGTGTTGCTGGAGGACCAGCTTCTCTGATATCTTCATTATATAAGATGGTATGTTGTGATTAGGAGTATTAGTGAATCGCTTCTTCTGCACAGGGTTTTGTAATGATAGAAATAGGTTTAGCATGTATTGCACAATCTCTGCTAGAAGGAACACACTCAGACTTCAAGTACTCTAGGAACGATGCCATCAGGCCCTGCTACCTTGCCCATGTCCATCTATCTGGACTCACTTCCAATCTGGCCGGAAGAAACAATCTGTCCTGGCACAGAGGTCGCGGCTAAAAGGGAAGGTGAAGGTGGACTTTGCAGAGGAAGGTTGGCCAAGAGAGGCGTTATTCTGTGAGTGCCCCCTGCTAGGCTGAACATGTCTATGTCAAACCTAGTGAAGAACACATTTAACTCCTCTAATCTTTCTTGGTTTCTTGCCATAGTGGTGACGTCTCACATCCTTCAAGGTGATATTCTCCAGCTTATGTTCAGTCCTGCCCTGATATCCTCACCATGCAATTCCACTGCAAGTTCCAGTCTCATCCCCCAAGCAGTCCTGCAGAGCGTCTTTTATTTGTTGGTATACGTCCTGTTTGGTATAAGTCCAAGGATATAAGACAGATTAAGTATGTGTGCCGAGGTACCACTATACTTAGATAAGTCCAGTGGATCATTACAGCGCAGCCATTAGAAGGTCGCGGAATTCTTTGTGGCATGTTGTGTGTTGCATAACATTGCCATGCGTGATGGATGTCTGCTGGACATAATTGTGGATGCATAAGAGGACTTTAGAAGGCAGGAGGCTGAACTGCATGTGCTGACGTGAACAAAGGAGTTTACACTGGCAGCAATGCGGGCAAGGAGGGGTCAGCTGGCAGAAGGGCTGAATTGTCTGTGGCCTGGTACATCGATGTGAGACGTAAACAAATAACAGCCTTATTTACTTTAATTTGAACATTTTAAACACCTTAATAATCATAGGCTATGTTTCGTTTGAATAACATTTATTTATATTTTGAGAACTGCAGGCCTAAAATATAAGTATAACACACACACACACATTGTGGGGACTCTCCATTCATTTCTATGGGGAAAACTCTAATCCCAACATGATGACCTTAACCCCTACCCAGCCCTAACTTTAACCATAAATAACCAAACAAAATACGACACTAATAATATAAATATAATATATGTAATGGAAACATAATCACACACGCACACACACACACAAACGCACAGTGAGCTTCCATTTTCCCTGTCTTCTGACATCATTATAATGCCGCACAGATGATCTGGTGATGCCTGAAAAAGGGGACACAGTCGCTGCTACTTCATTCTATGCCTGCTTCACCTGGAAAGGCTTGGGTGGAATAGCGCTGCTCCCGTAAATTATGTGTTTGCACATTTTCACTTTGAGCATGAGCATGTTTCCTCGGGCAAAAACCAATTTGGTTTGTCGAGTAAACATGCTGTTAAAATAACAATCCGCCAAATATCATGCGCTTTTGCCTTTTAAAGGAGGTGACACGCCATTCCGATTGGCTCATTGATGTCACACCCAGAACACACCTCCAAATAATTAAGAGTCTGGTTTTTCCGCCATCAAAATAGTGAAATGGATGTGGGCAGACCCATATATGTTGCGTTTTGCGCTTTACGCTTTGTGTGTGTCTATATATATATATATATATATATATATATATATATATACACACACACACACACACACACACACATATACATATACATATATATCATGCCCAAGTTTTAATATATCATGGGAACATTTGACTAATTTGTTCCCTCATTTTAATTAAATCGTGGCTACATTTTACTTCGGGAATTAAGAAAATGTTATATTATACACCATATATATAATTTTTATCATTATGTCATGAGCGGGGCTCCACTGGAAAATGCAAGTAGTTAGCAGCCAAATTATTGATTGCTGTTGCCACCTTGGTTAAATTGCGTCATTCATTCATTTATTCATTCATTCCTATGTTGGCCACTTCAATTGACAACCGAAGATTGAAAAAACGAATAGCATTTATCTGTTGTGCCACGAGCAGGGGAGCCCAGTGTCGCTGGTTTTAGCTGTGCACGTACTGTATCTGCAGCACCATAGCGTATTGTAATCTGTATCTACTAAGAAGTGTTTTGTCATAAAAGTGTAATACACCGTTAGAGTTGGCCATAAGCCTGTTAATGAATAACCTTCACCTGCTGATATTTCATTAGCTGTTTCAAAGCAAAAAAAGAGCAGCCGTACAGATGAAATTATTTTAGCAACAGTTAATGCTATGTGGTGGCCAGTGACAGTTAGGACAGCCTAATGGCTATCCTAAAGTTATGAGATTTTATTTAAGATTCTGGGAAGTTAGGAAGCTCTCAAGTTAGGAGAGGAATAATGATTTTCCAGATGACTGTTCATCCGTAATGTGACACCTAAATCAGACCCTAACCCTACTCACCATGGTCACGAAAGAGTTAAGATAAGAACTGCAAGCTAAGAAGTTCCCGTAACATGGCCTCCGGTGTAAAAGGAAAGGGCAGGGTAAACTTCATAAATCCTGCAGTCTTGCATAGAACATACAACGTCTACAGTCCTATCGTCCCTTGTCTTGTATTTTACATACTGTGTGATGTTGCTCAGTGTATTACAGTGATAGGTGTGATCAAAGTCAGCAGAGTTCACTATAAAAATGTTGGTGTGTTGTGCTAACGGGTAATGTGCAACAGACGTGTACGAACTCATGTGCGGCATCCACATGGACCGATGGTAGCGCATCAAAAACAACGGAAACTACTGCGCAAGAGTACTCTGCTGAAACCCAGCAGCTCAAAATCCAGACCGAAAATTGTCTCTCTCACAGTCGCACGCTAAGCATCACAGCTCTTCAGATTGTATCCAACCTCCTTTTGCCTTTTCTTCTTTAACTCCGGCTGGCATGCATAAGCTGGAAGTGCTCCAGTACAGTCCAGCGTGGTCCTTTCTGTGAAGCACATTAATCTGTACTCCTAGTATCCCCTTTGGCTGCTTTCCAAGACAGAGTGCTTGTCCATTTTGTTCAGAAGCAATTTCACGTTCCCCATAATCAGGGTCGGTGGGAACGGCTTGCCTTTGCTTTTCCTTTCAGTTTCTCTCACTCCCTGTAACCCCTAAAGCACCCCCACCCCCCCCCCCCCCCCCTTTGGCTCTAGCTCCAGGTGGGATTATCCGATTATCCCATACTGCTCCCAGTATGTACAGCACTAATTTTGTACACACATTCGCATAATTTAAATGGTTTGCATATTATATAAAAATATCCAGACAGGAAATGACAAGGCAAAGTGCACAGTACAGTACTGCTTGTTTAGAAATTGGTAATAAATAGACTTGTTAATGTTCAGGCTAGCAGACTGTTATGAGCTGAGATTAGGGGTGGCCAAGTTGCCCATTATTTGCAATTTCTCACATTTGCTGGTGACTGTATAATAAAACAAAAGTAGAAGAAAACGAAGAAGAAGCAAAGAAGCTACAAATAGCAGAAAGTATGGAGATCTGCTGGACAAGGCACCTTCAGGTAAGAAATAGTAAAAAGGTACTGGAGGCATTGCTCTTCTACAATGTTTGTTTCTGTTGAATCACCATCGTGCATTTTTGAGTACTACAGGCTTGCATTGCAACCAGGCCTTGGAATCCCACTATATGAACTTCTTGTTGGACTGTGCTGGGCTGTTTTTTTTCATTTTCTTCCTGGCTTCTTTCCCTCTCACGTCCATTCCACCATCACAATAGCCACTATTCTTCACTAAAGATCCCAGAAAATGTGCCCCTAAAATAACCTTATATGAAAGTCACTGGCATCAGTTCTCTTACCTATGGCAACCAAATTAATGGGCAACTGGGCTTGAAAACCATTTTTATAAATAAACCTAAAAATGGTGTGATATTCGCTGCCTTATTTGTTTAGAAACCAAGCCTGTGTAGAAGCATCTTTACTCATTTCTTTACTTTCTTTACTTTCCCTCATTTACTGAAGTATTTCCTTCATTCAAATATTTTACCTTTACATATACTAGTAGGGGGGGCGGCATGGTGGTGCAGTGGTTAGCACTGTTGCCTCACACCTCTGGGACTTGGGTTCGAATCTCCGCCTGGGTTACATGTGTGTGGAGTTTGCATGTTCTCCCTGTGCCGTCATGGGGTTTCCTCCGGGTACTCCGG
>JAABNY020000008.1:25356453-25372334 GCA_015164015.2 Brevimyrus niger
AGGATCATATAGTTAAATCATCGCAGGATTTAACAGCAAGGTCTATTTCAATTGTGTACTTCAGTCTATAACAGTCTCCAAGGCAGGAGAAATGGGGTTCTTCGTATTATGCATGCCACATACAAATCTCACTGTAAAAGAAAATGATCATCTTTGGAATCATAATATCAATATAGCTTAGCTAATCAAGTTCTAATCCTCTTCTTGTATGGGGCTGTGTCACCAAAGCTGAAGTCAAACCTTGCTCATTACTTGGGCTTGAAAAGCATTACCCAGTATTATACTGGGTCAACAGAAGGACCCCCACAGGTGGTACCAGAAGACACGAGTTGCTTCAGGCACAGTCTTGCTGCAACATATACGTTATTGGTTAGTTTGTGCTAAATATTTAATTCCGCTCCAAAGATACGCAAAATGTCTAAAAGTCGGTGTCTCCGGTGATTATTGCTCAGGTTAGCCTTGTCTCCAGCAGTCAGTGAACACCTACATTCAGCAAAACATCTCCAGAAGCACAAAGAACAGAGAACAAAGAGCGGAACCCTACATACATAAGGATATTTTCACGAGCAGAATGAATTCCTCTTTATTTCTCACCCCATTGCAGCCTCACGGTAACGGTTCTCACTTCTCAGCCTTGAACAGCAACCACACCAGAGTGATCTAAGCTCTGATGTCCATCAATGTGTGGCTAAAATCACTTATCTGTGTATGAAATGAATCGTACAGTGGAGAGATCATTATTAAGTGCTGAGCATGAAATGACTTCACATTGTAATTTTTACTAATATGTCAAAAGAGATATGTCAGGGCAATGTTGAAATTTTTAAATGATATGATATCACATTTTCAGGAGTCATCGATCCACAGAGTTTGTAATGTACAACAGAATTATATATGATGTAGAATTACCAACACTATGCCAATAAAGTATCATCACGGGGTCAGAAACTAAGTTCATTGGTGCTTCCTTAGTCACAGTTTCACATTCTACGTAGCATAACAAAATCTTGCAGTGTCCCACCTGGGATGCGAATTATCCCTCTGTCATTTTAGCTACCTACCCATTAATCACTTAGTAGCCATCTAGATTATCAGATTAACTGATTAAATGTCACAGTATCATAGTGTTTGTGTTCAAGTAACTCAAGTGACTTTAAAAATAATAATAATAATAATATTAATAATAATAGAACAAATGTCTTTAAATTATATTGAATCCATTTACTGTACATGTGTTGTGTTGTTTGAGGTAATTCTCAAACATAAATATGAGAGTGAATATTCTAACCCTACTGCATTCAAATTATTTACCCATTCAGTACAGATATTCAGGGTCTGATTAACATTAAATGTAACTAAATTTGACATATACATATAATATATTGTGATTTTTTTTTTTTACTCCTACTTCTTACCTTTTTTCTTCTATTTTTGCACAGCCAAATAAGGGTGACTCAGATACATTTCACTGCATGTTGTATTGTATGTGATGAATAAACCTCTTGAATTGAACAGAAGGTAACAAGTAATTTATCAATAGTTTGCACTGATTTTTGACATGCTTTAGGCTGAGTAGAACAAATGAAAAATGTATTTACTTGAGGTTTCATCCAAACTGAGTGGGAAAAAATCTATTACTATTACTGATATTAAGTCTGTCTAGAGAGTATGCTTTTCATTGCTAGGTCTGAGCTCAGACCTGCTGTCAGATGCATGACGAACAACATTTAATAGTGTGCAATTAAACAGACATGCAAACTAAATGATCTTTTC
The DNA here is from genome assembly GCA_015164015.2 of Brevimyrus niger. NCBI lineage: Eukaryota > Metazoa > Chordata > Actinopteri > Osteoglossiformes > Mormyridae > Brevimyrus > Brevimyrus niger. Next base: position 25,358,227 of record JAABNY020000008.1, read on the forward strand.
CACCTTTGTTTTATTAATTTAAAGCAATTTTTATGTGTGATTGTCATTTCAGATGGAATCACATTATTGTGCAATTAAATGAAATTCCAGTAGCAGGCAGAGATGGGGGTTGTAGAGTGGGTTATAGTAACTGAGTATTGCAGGCAGTGTAGCTATTTGAGGGTTATACAACACTAACACTATAACAGATCGCTGGATGTCTGGGCTGCGTATGAGTGTGCGGGAGCAGGGGGTGAGATATTTCCCACTCTATTTTTACCAGGGATGTTTCCTTCCCCTGACAGTTTACTCGTCTCATGTTTGTAATCATTTATTTTGATTCCAGACAAGATTTAATTTCAAGTTAATATGCCACACTTTTCCCCTCCAGCAATCTGCAGTGTGTTTGATGTAACAAAAGGCAGAACACAATGTCATCTCCAGCCCCAAACCTCAGTTTTTTCCCGCGTTTTGCTCGTTAGATGATGGGGGCCACGTGGGGGTCGACGCTGCAGTAGGGAAGCAGCATGTTTGTGTCACCATTCCCATTATGTAATGTGATGCAGGGGAGAAGGCCTGAAATCTGCCACGTGCTACCAAATAAGTCCAACTATATTAGGTGTGACAAGTGACATTAAGGAAGCTGTACCTCCTGTACTTTCATCATCCTTCTACTGCTCTGCATTTCGCCTCACGCTGATTCCTACCTTAGCCCTTCCTCGCTCTTCCTCCATCCATACCGTTATGCCTGTCGTCATCGAGCGCAGACAACAAGGCTGTCCACACGACAGGTTAAAAAAGAAACTCCGGTGGTGGGTGGCTTGCTAGCTGCAGCCGTTTAATGATGGTGGCCCTTAGCAGCCCGCTAACTTTGCATAGCTTATTAACACCGGATACGTGGGACGGGCCTTGTAACATGGCACCAGACTGATGGCTGCACAGCAGGCACAGCTGTATAAACAGAAGAACTGCAATGGGGGCAAAGCAGGGTTAATAACGTGAGACTCCCGGGGCAGCCGTGCAGGGAAAGTGGACAGAACCTGCCAATTCTCACGCTATCTCTTATTATAACACTCGACCGATTCTCTGTAAGTATGTTGAGAAGTTTCTTGAAATACCTAATCTGTGGGAGACAAATGTAAGGAGCAAATGACAAACTAGCTTAACTGAAGAAAGACTGAATGTATGATTAAATAAAAAGAAGGTGGCCAATTCAGAGAATCATGGTGGATTAGCAGTCATAGTATTCAAGCTAACGTGAGAATGACATGAGCTGAGTGAGGTCTGCTTCTCAGCAGAGTGTGATTGCGGGAGGAGCTGCCTCACTCGGGGAGTATCTTTTGTTCGGTTTGCTGACGTTCCTTCCACCTACACTCAACAAAAGTAGCAGGTGGGATAGAAGCCTAAAGTGACTCAGTTTCCCAGAGGTTAAATATTTATGGTATGGCTGAGTTATTTTTCTCAATATCATAAAAAAACTATTATGGGGCATATGATTAGCATGTTTGCCCTTTCAAATGGTAGGAGCCAAAATTGGTTTTGAAATTGAGTGCGACAAGCCTGGGGCGATACATTAAAATCCTTCGGAGGAGAAACATCCAATAGCTGCAACACAGAAGATGTTATCCAGATGGGATTCCTGGGGAAATTACCTCAGACCTTCACTGAGGGGAACATGCAACATTTCTATATGACCGCCAGATTCAGAACCTTCAAATAAAGTCCAATGTACCGTGAAGGAACATGATATTGTGGTCACCCTACCACAGATAAGTAGAAATATATAAGGTTAAAGTTATTGGGAACTAAGACCAGTGACAGCATGGTGATATTGTGGTATCGCCCGAAGACAAAAGCCATATATCTACCTATACATTTTTAATGGGACGTCTTTGAATCTTGATTTGCTTGGAAAGATTGACAGCAAAAGGAAATACACTTTGGACAAAGGAATAGCATTTTCTTTAATGTTTTTGTTCTTCTGTCACTGTCTATTAAAAAATGATACCTGCCTTCCTTGTTCCAAAGTCTGCACCTTGGCCTAGGTTAGTTCATAACAACTTATACATGTATAAATGTATGTATGCATGCATTTATGTATATATTACAGGCAGGCAGTCAAATGCAAAATGTTTGTTATCATTGGATTAAACACTCACAAAACTAACACCAGACAAATAACACTGTCTGTGATCTCATACGTCTAATTTTATATTACAAGAAAAAAAAAACATTTCTACCATGTCAAAAGAATAACTGGATATTTTTTTCCACCCAGGATTCATACATAAAGCACATTTAACTGCTTGGTCAGGGGACCTTTTCACCAATGGATCGGTGATTAAGAATGATGTCTGTCTATTGTGACTGCATGGGTTTGCCACCCTTCTGCTTTTGGTACATATGAGAATGACCCCAGGAAGCTCTGTTACAGGCCACACCCCTGTAGCTATGAAATTAAGCTACAAGACTTTGCTGTGCACATGTCATGCAGCTCCACCTTCCCCTTAGAATTGAGTCCATTGACACAAAATGCACCTGATACATAATATACATACACACCTGATATACTCTATCAAAGGCAAACACAAATTTAAGCGCAATCATCCAACTTTGCGATCTGAGATTTTACGCTAATCCAAGAGCACATCCCTTTCAACCCCCAGCACATGTGAGAGTTTATTGATGGTTGTAGAATCTCTTGTTCAGACAAGAGAGACACCGAATTCAATACACAAGAGAAAGTAGTCAATGCTTCAAGCATGTATATTGATGGGTACACATTCAGAAGACTACCTCCATCATAGAGCACTGGGGTGTTGAAACAAGCATAAATAATCAAGAGTAGTTCTCATCAAAGTCAAGGTTAATTCTTGTATTGCCTGTTTTCTGCTCCAAGGACACATCTTGGCACTCCCCGCAAAGTCTGCCCTCCACCACACCAACAGTCCAGCCCATCATTCCAATGAACATGGTGACAAATAAATCATGCAGTCACCTAAACCAATCAGAGAGAGTACACAGAGTGACCTAAACCAATCAGAGAACAGAGTACACAGAGTGACCTAAACCAAACAGAGAGAGTAGACAGAGTGACAACACAGACCTGCAGTGACAGACTTATTAAGCATAATGGTCTGGATAGGAGGGCTTGTAGGTCAGGGGTCATTGTGCAAACTCACTTAAAGACAAGGATGTCGCCGCTATTTCCACATCCATTCTTACGGACATGTGAGTTTCCAGAGTTCCCAAAATGCAGCCTCTCAATATATCATTCCATGACATAAAGGGCTGGACCATTCGCTACTCATTAGGTAAGTGAGAAGCCAAAGGTCTAAGGCCAGCTCCAGCTTCAGAATCATTACCCAGATCGCATTCTGGGTAACTTTACAATACGGTTCCTTTGTAAATGGCAACTCAGTAACTATTGAAGTACACAAAACAGTTTTCAAAATAGTGTAGCATTGACAAATTGCCTTCTGCTATCAGAGGTCATTTGTATGTTTCCCAGTGTGCTGCACTCTTTGTGCATAAAGCCCCTGTTTTTGTTAAAACTTGTTATGTTCCCGATTGTTGTGTGTGCCTTTGCCCTGTCATAAGTGAACCTGGTCCGATCCGCGCATGTTTTTAGCAATTGTGTAAATTACCTGATGTGTGCTTGTATACACAAGGTATACAAAAAAGTGTTTGCTTTTGTCTTGTTAAAAATATCATATTCACCTCCATACTGTATTCTCCATCACTTACCTCTCCAATCATATTGCACTCCCCCCCAGGTCAGAATACCTGAAGTATGGCTGTCACCACGGTCACTGCTGTTGTGCTGCCCCTAGGCTGTCACCTCCCTTACCGTGCCACCTCAAACCACCAATATACCTAAACACAATGCGGAGTGTCAGGACGGGAGGGTCTGGGCCTGGCCTGACCTGTCCACTGGAGTTATTGAGTGGGAAGCAGCACATGGTCATGGTTACATAAACATTTAATTAATACTGTAGATAGGAGATGCCTTATGCTTTTATTATCTAGAAATGTGACCAATAATTTTATAAATTTTCCCCATCTAAACTGTTTCTCAAGCGCACTCTCTCATCTCCAGTTCTTGACTGCTGTCAGTGGTCTGTTCCCCGCAAGTCTCTCGGCCAAGTCTCACGTGAATTGGAAACGTGTTTGGCAATGCATGGCATCGTATTGTGTCAAACTCTACTGCAATGCAATAGTGGTGAATCACATCGTATCGGACCAGTACACTGTCGGACAAAAGAATACCAATTTGTACCTTTGAGGATCCAATTCCTTGTCCCCGGAGCTGCATCCTCAAGGGTTAATCCCTAGCTGTAGGTATTGTACCTTTTAAGATAGAGAAATGGACTATGAAAAACATTTATGTACCATCAGAGGTACACTAATGTTGTTTGCACTTTGGGGATGTTCCTCAAAGTCCATTTCTGTACCTTAAATTAGACTAAAAATTACGTTTACCTACTGCTAGGTTACGATTAGCAGACCTTTGAGAGTAACTATTTTTTTGCAACAGTGTAGTTGCTTCATATGTATAGTACTGTGCAAAAGGCTTAGACAGTCACATAAAATGATGTTTAAATGATCTTAATGTTGGTGTAAATCCATGTCAGGGCTGTCAGACTCCAGTCCTGGAAGGCCGGAGCCCTGCACATTTTTGGGTTTCCCCTCCTTTAACACACCCGATTCAACTCCTTGTGCTAATTACCATACAGCTCTTGAGCAGAATCATTTATGGTGGAACATGGAAAGAACTAAGCTACACAGGGCTCCGGCCCTCCAGAACTCCAGTTAGGCACCCCTGATCTATGACATTATATCTGTCAAAGTGTGTCAGCTTAGCCATTTCAAAACATCTCCTAAAATCACCACTGTATTTGCAGCACCCGTCCAATATATCCATGTATTTTTTGACTCGACCACATGTCAAGGTTTGGGAACCGAGTTTACCTGGTCACCCAACAATATATCAGTAACATTATGTAGAATACATACATTTCTTTTTCATTTTTATTGTGTTACCATTAACTATGTTTTTAGAACAAATATACACATACAGGACTACCAAGATAATTAGCCATGGACATTGTCTTTGACTGCCAGAGACTTTTGCTCAGTACTGTATATTTAATGTAATGGATCGTTAGCAATGCATCAAGATGGGACTTGCATCACCTCAGTGATGGAGATGCACATTCCTCATAACTAGTATATCACCACTAATTTGCTTTTAATTAAAACTTAGTTTGTGGTTATTTAATACATTAGGTTTGAGTTGGTTCAGGATTAGCTTCATCCTGGGTTGTTCCCTGGCTTATGTAAACTCTGGGATAGGTTCTGGACCCCCGCGGCTCTGAATAGGATAGAGGTTACAGAAAATGGATAGATGGATGTATGGATAAATCAGGAATAATTAAGAGCAAAAAAGTGTATTATTTGTTCCACCTCAAGTGAATGTGTTAATGCACATGGTCTAATTTAGGATGCAGCTGATTCAGTGAAAGGGAGACCCTTTCTTGCTACAGGGTTAATTTTCAAACTTGACTTGCTGTATTAGCCCTTTGACCAAATACAGCAGGATAAGCAGTAGAAGAAATAGTGCTCCATTTAGGAACTCAAGTGGGCCATTTAAATTCTCCTCTACAAGCATGCAGTACACTGCATTATTCGGAGCAACAGACCAAACGTGCATAAAGATACAAATGTAATGATGCCTGATTACAGCCAGCCTGGTGATTAAGAAAGGGAGGAATGGACTGTTCACCTTTAACCCCAACTGCACGCTCAGGCTTTGTTCTACACTGAAACATATATTGACTGATCAATGTCATTTTATATACATGCTTCCCACTCAACTGCTCCTAATGGAAATTCAATTACTTTTTAAATGATCTGAATTGATTTGTGCTGTGCAGGGAGCCAAAAAAGCCTATTTAATTGAAACTCAATGCTGGGTCAAAGAGTAGTAGAGGGTAATTACTTGGAATCTCGGCCTCTAAATCACTGCGACACATGTAGCTGGGGCAACATGCTCCTTTTCAAGGAAGATGGTACTTAACTGCTTTTATATCAGCTCAATTTGAGTAGATTCCAACTGTTTAAATGGAACAGCAGCCCGTCATATGTTCAGCACCCTATGAATCAGTTGATCCTCTTGATTAAACAAGACACCTGTTTTTAAAATATTGTGAACAATAAGTGGAGCGTAATAAATGCCGAGAAAGAATTTTATGTAACATCATCTTTTTATCTTGCTTTGCTTAGAGACTTTGTAGCCAGTTAGAAAAGGCTTTTAATTTAGATTCAGGCTTTTAAATATGACCTATGAAATTACTGTGAAAATGGCCAAATCTATGATTAGAGCTCGTCATTGTGCTGAAAGCAGTGAAGCCATCTGAGCTTTATGGCAACGCGAGCTGGTGGGAATCGAGTAGTGGAAACATCCTCAGCTCACATCTTAATTTTTTTTCTTCAGAAATGCCTAGAGGCCCAAGTAGGCGCAGATGCTTATCGTTGTAGGTCATGTGACACAGCATTCCTGCAGTGAGCATACTCACTAAATTTTAATCGGCTCGCCTGCGACAGAAAATAAAATCATGTCACCTGTTACAATGCAAAAGAGGCAAAGTGCGAGAAGTCCAAAAGATACGCAATAACTTCCCTATGGTAGACTCTATAAAAGAAAAGAAAAAAAGAGAAATACACTTATTTCTCTTTTTCAGCCAACCTGCGGTTATGTGAGGTATAGTAACATCGAATAGCGCAATCAGTCCAGACAAGAAAAGCCCTGGAGGATGGGCTTGACCTGGCATAATCAAATGAGCACATGAGAGAGGATGGCATGTGTGGAGGCAAAGCCTGTGGCTGAATACTGAGGAAAAACCTCACACTGTAAGTCCTTCCGCTGTGGACTGACTCCCCCGGATTTTTCCATCACTAAACAAGGACAATACCATACAGTTGCATCTGTACTCAAACAACGTTCCCGGCCACCGCTGCAGTAAAATCCATGACCCTCGTGCAGCCTTTGGACGGCGAGTTATTAATGCATTATTAATCTTGTCCCTGACTGAGCTTCACAACAAGCTGCATGGATTGAGCTCAGTGGTTCATCTGCAGCTTCACAGAGCAGCACCTGTCTAATGTGCGCGTTCGGAAGGCAGAGCTGGCCTGTCAGCCGGCGTCCGGCCTCCCAGCCCTTCTCCGCCACCTCTCGCTGCCCCCTCTCCTTATTCACCAACGCACTAAATCTGAGTGCAGACAGGAGGCGCAGGTGTGCAGTGCCGCTTTGGGAGACAAACGGTGGCAGAGGGTGACAGGCGATGACTCACTGAGGACAGCCATCATACAGGGGAGGAGGAGAGAGGGAATGGGGTAGGCAGGGTGAGGCAGTGGGGAGACAGGCGGGCTGAGGCAGCAGGAGAGACAGGATAGCTGAGACAGCGGGTGAGATATCGGGAGAGACTGGCAGGCTGACAAAGGGGGAACGACAGCTGGGCTGAAGCAGAAGGAAAGATTAGATAGTCGAGACAGAAGGCGAGATAGAGGGAGAGACTGGCAGGCAGAGACAGGGGGAGCGACAGCTGGGCCGAGGCTGCAGGAAAGACAGGCACGTTGAGACGATGGGAGAGACAGGCTGGGTGAGAAAGTAGGAGAGACAGGTGGGCTAAGATGGCAGGAGAGACAGGGGAAATAGAGGCAGAATGAGACAGAAAGAAAGACAGGCTGGAGACAGACTGCTGAAGAGAAATGCCAACATTCACATGCTTATAGGAAACTTTATTCCCCTAATCGAAAAAGCATCAAATGTGAATCTTCAGAAAAATTGCCAATACAAAACAAAACATGGCATCAAATAGAAAGGGCTGAAATCGAGAACCGTTATCTACAGCGGTATGCCAAAGAAGCTTGTGCAGCTTCATGTGGGTCAGTACAGGAAACCCCCGTGTCTCCAGGAGAGGTCCAGGGCGTCCACCACACACAGGAAAATGCTCAGACAGACAAAAAGAGAGCAGCTGTCACCAGCTCTGCCTGATCCTCTTGCCGACGCTTCCCCGCTGCTCTCTTAAGATTTCGGTGTGAGGCTGAGCTCTCAAGGGTCACCCTGTGGCCAGATCCCATCACCAGTCTACAGGACGACTTGGGCTTGGCAAAGACATAATGAACCAGGTAGCTCATTTACATTTATGGACATTCACTACCGTAGCTTTCCAAAATATAACATGTTCATTTTAATGCTTTACTGCTATTCTTGCAATTAATTTGAAAATGGCTGCACCGGAGAAGCTCTTTCTTTCTATTTCTTCAAGCTGCTTTAGATGTCAGCGCGCTCAGGAGCGGCTCCTTATCTTAGCCGAAGCTTTATATTGCTGATGGCCAGGCAGCAGAGGAGAGAACATGAAAGTCATCCATTTTATTTTGTTTCTCCCTCCCTAAACTTTGCAGATAAAAGCTTACCGCAGCGTGCTAGACCACAAAAGAAAAGATCTATAGTCAAGATCTATAGTCATTTTGTTGGGTAGGGAGGGTAGGGGGATGGACAAAGGAAACATTGGGACAGAAAATTACAGAACTGCAATCCTGGTTGTCAAGATAACAAGATTAGGGTCAGCAGTGACTCATCCAATGCATAGATACAATTGCAGCCTCATTTGTCATTTGGCAGAGCTTATGAGAACAAAATAATATCATACTGCAAATGTACACAGGACAATACAACTGTATAGTATACTGCACACTCAAAAGGTAAGAGAACATCATCATATGATCACATGCTGGACTGTCATGGTGTCATGGTGTACTGCAGAATGACCGGCTGTGATATTTCCGGACCCCCAAAAGATATAAGACGACAACAGTCACATAAATTAACCAGAGAATTGTGCTGCAAATGTGAAGACACCAAAAATGGGACAAGTGACATCACCAAATTGCAGTCCTACTCCCTCTTGACCTCTTTTTGTCTTTGGCTGCATGCATGATGAGGTAACTGGGACGACCTGTAGGACAATGATGTTCAAACTGGTCTTATGGTCAAAAGGCTGCTGTTTTGAGTCCCTGAAGAGGTCCAGCTTTTGGTCCAAGGGATGAGCTGCCTAACTTCAGTTGCTTTGGTAAAGTACCCAGCTGTATACACTGGCAAAATCGTTAACTGTCTGGTTTGCCAAGTTATTTGATAAGCAGCTACATAATACATCACAAATCGAAGCAGAGCAGTAACCTCGTTTTAATCACAAAGAGCTGCTTCACCTCCAGGGACCTCAGCTGTTGAGGTACATTTGCCTGGATCCTCATCCCTCCGTCCCCTTCATCCCATCCTGCTTTGAAGTGTCCATAATAAGGGGTGAAAAATGTGACGGACTTCCAGATATTCAAACCTGGGGCAGGGCAGCGAGTCCAGTAGGAGTAGAATTAAGGAAATTACTTTAAATGGTTACAAGTAGGGAAAATCCCAGTGTGGGCTCAGATATTGTACCTTATGATCTCCAGGGGATCATAAAAACATATACATGGGTAAAAAATTAAGGCAAGTAGGTCACTTTTGATAATCGCCTTAGCTAAAGTAAAGTTAAGGGGGGGGGGGGGGCACATATAATGCCTAGCAATTCAGTTATATGCAAGATCTGCAGACAAAGGCATAAATAATCAATCAGGCTGACTGAATAAAATCCAACTGATTAAAACCGGATATAAACTGATGAAATCTTTGGGAAAACAATGGACCACCATGAGCAGATTACTCCTGGTTAACTGGGTCCAGAATTATCAGACTGTTCTGCTCCAAACGCTGGATTCTGAGCCAGTGGGAGGGATTGAGGGGAAGGCAGTGGGGGTGGGGTTCTGATTCGTGAAACAATTTATCCCTTGAACATAATAAAAATCATCGCCTTACTCATAGCGCAAGAATAATCCATGGGCTGCTGTTAACTTAAGTAGACCGGCATGATTATTGGCAGAAACCCATAGGATTGGGTTGAGAATTGCTGACGAGATCCGTGGTGCTGTCCAGGAGGGCGATGCGATGCCGCGACAAACACTGAGCTTAAAGGTCTACAAACTGTACAAACTGGCTCGTGTCGGGTTGCCGTCGCCTCTGATCGTGCAATCGCACAGATCTCCTGTGATCAGCACAATGGCAGCAGGATGAAGCAGGCAGTTCAAAGAAAGTAGGACACTGCTCTTCCAGTACACATGGTTTTTATAAAGGGGAAGTGGATTCTTTACTACGGGCAGGCAGAACAAAGCTCATCAAAAGCCCACGGGGTGATGGTGTAAACCCCAGGATGTGGAATTCACAGGCCCAACTCAAAGTTCATGTTTTATAAGAAAAGGAACAGATAAAATGTTATAATCCTAATATTCTTAAGAGGACCCTTCCCAACTTCACTGCTGGATTTCACTCTTTCAATGTCACCTTCAATCCAATGGCATAGTGGTGTTGATACAGGCTTCCTGACACCTTATGACAGGGATTCCCACCCTGTGGCAGAAGACACTTCATCACATGTCATTTCATAACATTATGACAGCAGAGCGATAGCAGTCCATCCATCCTCATCAACACAGGATATGAAATTATTGCTCCTATATCCATCGATATTCAGTATGGCTTATCCAGTTCAAGGCCACGGTGAAACTGTCTCTGACCCTAGGCAGTGTCTTGAGGCTGGGGAGACCCTCTAAGAACATGCAGACACACACACCGACATGCACACTGATACCCTATGGGGCATTTGGAGTTGCTGGTTCACGTAACTGCATGCTTTTGGATTGCAGGAGACCGAATCCTGGGAGAAAACCCAGCTGAAAAGGAGAGAAACAAGGAGGCTCCACACGCGGAACCGCGCCGAAAATCAAGCCCACAACCCTGTGATTGTGAGGCCACACTGTAACCATTTTAGCACCATTAACGTGCTACATAAAGTGAGCAAATTCATAGCTGCCAGTCAGCACTCCAAGCCATACATCACCGCTAAAAACTGTCTGGGCCGTAAAAAATTTTTAAAGTCTGTGAACTATGGGAATACCGTTAAGTATCTTATCAATGGGTTTATGGCATCTGGCAGCTTGCTTAAAATAATATGGTCTGGTAAGTTAACATAAAAGAAAACCAGCTAAATTTTACGAGTCCCCTGTCATGCAGTAATACTGCGTAATGCTGTTAGCCTCAGGTTATAAAGACGGCGCATGTGAATCGGTGTCACCTATGAACAGAGCAGTGTGTTGATGGATATTGGGATGTGGGCTTTGATTCGCCCATAGCCATAAGGGGGCAGCATGCATCAGGATGCATCAGGATGAGGGGTGCAGGTACTGGGGCTCCCTACGGGAGAAAGGGCACAGGCATTCATACATACAAACACACAAACAAGCTTGTAATTATATCTTTTTTGGGACTCTCCATTCATTTCTATTGCGAAAACCCGAATCCCGATGTGACAGCCGTAACCCCCTACCCAGCCCTAACCATAACCCGAAGTAATCAAACGAAATGCAAGACTTTTGGCATTTTGTAGTTTTTTTGATGCATTCACAGATTTGTATAAAATGGAGGTTTATATTGTGGGGATCTGAGCGATGTCCCAGGGCTGCCATGTGTCATTTCATTGGAGTCTCATGCATTTGGAGTGATTCTTCCACACTCGTAAGCCCTTTGTTTCATCTGCAATCCAGTTAAAGTTGCGTTTTAGCGCAATTGTCTATCAGGCACAGGTGGTCATCTACCACTCAAACTTTAAAACATTTCTTCTGCCTAATTCTATGTAATATGTTATGTGTAATTAAAAGAGAGATCCATTTATATATTATGTATTGGAAATGTTTGGAAATTTCAGAAGCTCCAGCCAGGCAACCCCACCTCCTCCCCAAAAGCCAGTTCTCCAGCAAAATTTAGTTACTCCTCCAGCAAACCGGCACAATACCCTTGGCAGATCTGATGTCTCCACAAGCTAAAAAGTAACAGGTTTCTCACACTGTAGGGACATTTGGTTCCAACAATGTGGTAAATACAAACCTGCACATTGCAAGCGCACACACACAATCACACATGCGCCCACACATTCAGAGACAGAGGCAAAGATAAAACACACACAGACACACACAGACCTGTACTCATATCTTTGAGGGTACCGCCCATTCATCTCTATGGGCAAGATCCCAATCCCAGCGTTGACAACCTTAACCCCTACCCAGCCCTAACCTAACTAAAAAACATTTTTAGTTTTTTGATTGCGGTCACAGATTTTTATAACATTGAATTTCAGAATAACAGAATAACAGGTTTTTATCACATTGTGGGGACATTTGCTTCCCACAATGTAGTGTATATCTGACCCACACTTGCGCACACACACACACAGACACACAGATGAGCCTGCTCCTGCTTGGCTGATTGCCCACATTGGGTGTGGAACGGGTCTCTCTGCCAGCACACTGGAATGCCATTACGAAATGTTAAGTGATTCCCAAGGCATGCTGTTGCTCCTGCCATTCCCCAAAAACAGCAGTCCTGTTCTGTGATAATCACTCCCAGGCCTCATCTCCGACCACCTGCTAAAACAGCAGCTATTCAGATCAGACCTGGACACCCCAGACATGAAGACTGCCCCCCTTGTTTTTCTTTAGTCTGTAAATTATACACGCTTGTTTTTTTTATCTCCATTTTCTCAAACTGTTATGTTTCAGCCATCAAGGACAGACAGCGACCACATGGTTACTGTTTAATTTCAGCCTATTAATAAACTGCATTTTACTAGACAGCCACCTCTTAAGATCCTACCATGTGCTAAACATGTTGCTGTTTCATTCAGTCTTTGGATGATAGCAGGTATTGATGCACCTTCTCTAACACTGCTCATTTGCTAAGATAATTGATACAACAAAAGTAGACAGCATATCAGACATGTCATTATTGGCGTAATCCAATTTAATGAAATTGATTTTTTTACAATAATCCCTGTTTCATTGTACCTTCCTTTTAATGCCATCTTTACATCTGAATTAACTGACACATATAGGTAGGTATATTGGTTATATTATTCATACATTTATCTATTCATGGTATTAACAATAAACCAATTAGATCAATTAGTGGAAACATTAGATGTGTAGATTTATAACTGCATAACATCAGCCAAATTCTAGAACTTTATTTTTAAAAGACCCCATCGTCCCACATTTTTATTTTGCAGCATAGGAGCGAGCCGTTCATTAATAATTCACGAGTCATAGCCTACTGATGTGTCTGCTGCATTCCAAATGATTCAAAACCATTTAAACTTTCCTGGGCAAGTTGAAAAATTAGATGAGCTGAATTGTTTAAGTGATAAATTCACAGTAAACAAATCTTATCTTTGCACCACAAGCAGCTTAATATGCACCACAAGTAGCTTAATAAGCAGGAATGTAACCCATTATTCTGTACAGTAAAGCACTAAGTTATTTTAGCTATCTAAACCTGAAAGTGATTTCAGTTTTATTCACCTGGCTTATCTAGCTTGACCTTTAACAATCAAGCAATATCTTTCAAATGAGCAAGCTAAACAGATAATACTATTTGCGGATATTGCTGTGTACAAACAGTAACGTGCTCAGATGCTGCTATGCTCCAATGTTTTTTTTTTCTTCACTCACAAATGTAGTTTGGCAAAATACAGAAGAATAGCATTATATTTATGATTTATAGTTAAATACTCATAGTTATTTATGAGTTCAAAGACAAAGTGTCTAAGGATGTTTATTGATGTCTACACAAACATCAAAGGACTATATTATTATCACATAATTTACTGTATAATTCACATAATGTATATTTTTCTCCAGTTACTGTATAATTCACATAATGTATATTTTTCTTCAGTGAGTCTTGGGCAAGTACAGCCAGCTATGTAAAACATGCATTGTGAGAACAGGGCTCACAATTGTTAGCACTGTTGCCTCACACCTCTGGGACCCGGGTTCGAGTCTCCGCCTGGGGTACATGTGTGTGGAGTTTGCATGTTCTCCCTGTGCCGTCGTGGGGTTTCCTCTGGATACTCCGGTTTCCCCCCACAGTCCAAAGACATGCTGAGGCTGATTGGAGTCACTGAATTGCCCATAGGTATGCATGT
>JAABNY020000008.1:25391348-25407731 GCA_015164015.2 Brevimyrus niger
ACATTGTGTTTAAAAAAAACACCCCGACTTTTGGACCCCCAGGGGGGCGGCCCGGGTGGGGAGCCCCCCCCCCCCCCCCCCCCCCCACATAACCATCCTCTGTGAACAGCCTCCCCATGGCTGTCTGAGGGGGGGACACATCATCTCCTTACATGTTTCTACACATTTTAGGCTGCTGTCATGCTACATTGAACATCTAGTGATTTCAGCATTAAACCTCAGCTCCTCACCCTCCAAGAAGATCAGAAGCGCTGACCATTACCAACAGATTATCACATACTGGGATAATGTCCATAGCAGGGAGTAGGGCCTGATGTCTTGGACTTTTGATGACATGGGGGTTTAAATAAAATCACTAAAACAGCTTTGGTTTGGGATTAAATGTTTGAGTCGGCAAAAATGGGATCAGGGCGAATGGTGCTGGTGGGGGGGAGGGGCTTGGCACTCCATACCAAACAAGCCCTACAATGATTCCTGTCACTACTGCAGCATAACAATGTATAAATAAGAACATACATACATACATACAGTACATATATACATAAATAATACCAGGGGCACAGTGAATTAAGTGGCAAAACAAACTGTGGAAAACGGCAGAAACAAATTGGTTTGAAACCGTAGCAGACTCTGAAACACCAGCAATGGTAAGGAGACGTCGATCTTGCTGTTGGGGACAAATCTCTATTAGAGTCAGCTGGAGACACAAAGCAGACATTCCAGTAACGCTGCAATTCAACATAATGCTACAGAATATATTTCCCACACTTCCTGACATGGACATATTTATTTGAAATATCGAGAATTTCACAGCATGGAATCACAAGTGTTTCATATAGTGTTTCCCGATAACCAGCAATGTTTTACATCTGGACTTAATAAAAGGACAGGAGCCCATCACTTCTGCCCCGCAACAAGCAGATCTCCTTCCCCTTTAAGAGTTTCCTTTTACTCTGAAGTCAGTACATCCCCCTAAATTTAATAGCTCCGTGAGGTAAGATATAAGATGTATTTGCGCAGCACCACATTCTCTCACAGCAGTGTGCACTAGGACTGGGTTTCCGTCATCAGAACTCATAACGGTAACTCGAGAGATAAGAGGACGTAAGGCCCCCTACCAGAGGCGTTCAAAGCATAGAGAGGTATCGCTCACGACGTCCCAAGTGAACCAACGGAGACAAGAACGAAAGAAAGAAAAGAAATTGATGTTTAGTTGCTCATTTCCGGGGATTGGATCACCCTAAAAGTATATAAAAACATCATTGCTGACGGGTACTTTAATGTAATTCTGACACACACTGCAACATTTCATGGTTAAAAGAGGCCCTTTGGATCCATCTATGTGAACAATCCCAACAAAATTCACTACTGCCAGGTTTACATATTAATCTCCATGTTTCAAAGTCAATAAAAATGTGACTTATTGCAAAATGTTACGCTATCGTAAGAATTTTTGGCCTCACTTGCACCAACACCGATCTGTTACCCCTGAATAATGTTTATTTACTAAAATTAGCATAGAAAGCAGAGTAAATACGACAATATCATATTGTATTGTGCAGCTCGATCATAAAACTGGGTTGAGGGGGTCCCCTTGTTGATGCAAACAAGTCACACGCGAGAATGAACATGCAGTCAAACATCTCAGCTACACTCCCAAACATGCTTGCACAGTCACACCTCTTGGGGACACAAGCATTTCTTTCTGATAATGTCCTGTTCCAGTCCATTCCCCTGGCACCCTTATCCCAGTTGTAACACCCTCCAGGGAGAGTCAGGAATTGCTTATTATTATTCAGATAATTGGACTCTTTCTTTATTTTTGGACGGAAATAAAAAGGGAGAAGTAAATAGTGAAAACGCATAGAGACAAAGCTCTCAATGCTAACTTGCCAACCCAGTAGTCCTTGTCTGTGAGCCACCCCACGTGTCTGCCCCTACAGTACATACACAATAATCCTACTCAGGTAATAGAAGACTGTCCACACATAAATACAACTGAAGCCAAACATATCTAAAAAGCATGGGCAATGCTGAAAACCATTCAGGCCTGACTACATTTATCAAACAGGACACGCCCCAAACAAGAAGCTAGTACTGGATTTGAGGAACCCTTACATCCTTCCAAATGCTTCAAACTCAATGCCCACAGGATGTTCCAAGCCCAACACAAAGGGAGGCATCTGGACCCGCTTGATAGGTGCTAACACTCTGTCTGGTGCAGTGAATTCCATATTTGGGCTAATTTGACTGGCTGAGCCAAAAAAATAAAATGGAACCAAGACAGAAATGTGGGGTGTAAATGCAGGAGAGGGCTAGCCAACATTCATTTCCATGGTAATTTCTACCACAGAACGGTCAATGACTAGGATATAATAATAAAACACATTGATGGAGAATACAGCAATTACTGTTGAAATTACGATTTTGTTTGAAGAACTTCCAGTCATGTTTTAAAATATGTACTGCGCATACAGAGAAATGTTCACAAGCAAACCAGTTTCCTTTCCTTTGATATTGTTTCCCCTCCTCTTGAATATGAATTTGTGCCAGCACAGGGCTCAGTTAGATCTATAAAAAAAAATTGAGCAAGGAACAAAGAATTTGAATAATTGCTTTTACAGATTTTGGGGATACTAATTGGAAATGTAATAATCTAGGGTATATTGGAGCAAAGGGCTAGAAACAACAGCAAAACTAATTAAAAGAAAGATCTTCACCCAATTTTTACTTTACAACCCATCTAATTAGGCAAAACCCAGATCTTCTTATTCAAGGCAAAATACATAGTCAAATGGTAAAGTGGAGTGGGTCACTATTCTTTACTTACTCCCACCCCACAGCAAATGAAATTTTAGCCATTCTTAGGGAATTCCGCAATTAGTTCAAACTCAAACTGAAACAGCACAAGTAAACAGTACAGGAAAGCAGAGTACAGTACAGTACTTTCAGCCATCCTCCATTAACCTCATCCAGTGTACTGGGAAACCCAAGACTCCAAATACAAATAAACATAAAGATTAGCATTTTGGGTAGAAAATGCAATTCACATCCTCTTCGCAAAGTTAAATGTGCACATGAGTAGTAAACTTAAGAGAGGCATTAAGAGAGGAGGTGTCTTACTTAAGATCAATTAATTGAACATTATGAGGCAGCCAGGCATATAACAGCAGGCATACAGGTATTGATCCATGTGAAGTGAGCTCCCAGGTTCCAGCTGGCGTCCTGCAGTAATGTGTACACAATACACAGGATATCCACTCCCCTGGGAAGCAGCCTTTCTGCTAAGGTTGTAAGCCGTAGCCGAAGATCCAATCCCACTAAAGAGAAAACCCTAATATCGGCATGATTAAACTTCCAGTAATTCAAAAAAGTCAGCTGCCACGTGCACGACTAAAAACCACTAGCTGATGCACATAACATAAGGATTTTACATTATGTTATTCAATTTATATGGCAAAAAGCTTTGAGCTTCCCAGATCCAAAAACAGTCTAGCAAATCATACCAAATATCACATAAAGCCTAAAATAACACTAACGCATGGTGAAACCAGGAATGATATGATAAACACATAAATACACAGCCTCAATAAAGCAGAAATTATGAATGCACAGTGAATGTGAATATACAGTTAAATCTGAAGAGGATTTCGAGGTGAAGCACAGATGCTCACAGACACAGTTCAAAGTTATTGCTGCTGAGATGTTGAGTGTAATTTCCCGGGAAAGAGCATTCGGCGGCCCCCTCGCTGCTCGGGGGGGCACGCCGCCTCTATACAGTTCCAAGTTTAGAGCTGCTTTTGAAACCACATACTGCACACTGTAACTAGCATACACTGTGTACTGCCACCCTGTAGTCAGTGTAGTATCCAGTATGCTAGCTTTTTTGTAAGACTTTTTTAGCAATGCTAAAATTATACATGACCTCCCCACGAGCCTTTTATTTCCCATAGACAAAGCATCGTTTGAGAGCTGTTTTGAGAGCGGCGTGTCGTAATAATTTGTCAGGTGTGCTGTGCAAAATTATCAAATTCTATTCTAAAGATATTATTACAAACAGAACTATTTCAATACTTTTAGCTAAACTGTTATCTTGCCTAAAGCATACTGAAATGACAGGTACATAGAGATGTGTGGTCATGTACATGACTGAACAGAAATACAAAGGCAACTAGAGCAACTAGAACAACTATACATTCATAAATTGCAAACGAATGTGGCACTTTAATAAATAAATTATACATCATACATAGGCTATACAGTACATGAACATATAATTAAACCATGATAAATTAGCAAAAATAACAGTAACATTTAATTCACTGTCTCGCAGGCTGTGATCAGACAGCAGTATTTGGGGATATATCCCAACACCCATGTTCTGTGTGGATATCTGAACCTTGCTTAAAAGAAACCTGACTGGGAAATGTTAGTGGCAGAAGTTAGCTCACTGTTCCATGTAGAATTGCTAACAAGTTTGGTCCAGTTAGTATGATGCTGGTTTGTTGTATTTTTCACTCCCTCTATCAATCCCATGATTCATTGCACCCAAACTACATTCTCAGAAGGCAAGTTCTCAAGATCGGTCTTGCCAAGACCACAAGTATGGTCTTTGCTTTCTTGGTATTGAGATTCACCCCAGAGGACGGAAAAAATTCTGGAATGTTGGTCTTGCTCCACCCCAAATACAACAGTTGCAACAGTTGTATTTGTTATTCTGTTAGAGATGATCAAAGCATGAATGCAGCAAGGGACTGATTATTCTTATCATAGTTACAGTACCGAGTAGAACAACTGAGTCTGCAGGAAGACTAAGATTAAGGCTCTGATGAATCCAGCACATAGTACTGCTGAAATTTAGCTACAGCTAATGAATTCAAAATTTGTCATCATTATAGACTTAAAAATGACCTTAAATTGTAATGTACCTCAAACATTTGTATTTATTAGAAATATTATGCCATATGTTGAACTTTAGTAAAAACACATAATATTTATTAGCAACTGACTCAATAAATATTTCACAAGGTAGCTCAATACTGACAGCTCAATACTCTATTTCCAGTGTCAGGCACCTGAAAGGTAGCTTCTTCTAAGAATGTTTTCATTACTGCATTGTCCTCAAGCGTTCTCCCGCCTTCCTTTGTGCTGTTTGCTGGCTAAACAACAAAGGAAAATGGCTGAAGGACGGACTTCAGCAAGAAACACGCATCACCCCACCACCCATTCCTCACTGGAGTTTCTTTTGGGCTTGTTTTAATCACTCATTCTCAAGTGCTAGGTGGGCATGTCACTTCCTGTAAATGGACAACTCTCCCTTTTAACCATCCAGACAGATTTGTATAGATGCCGGACACGGTAAGAAAAACATTCACCAGTGGAAGCCTGGAAAATGACACCCTCCCATGTAAATGCTGCTGATCCCCATTTCTGCTAGGAAGACAAAGGTCCAGCAGACCCCACCTCTGTAAATACCATCACGGCATCTCACTGTGGGACAAATTCACTTGTGCATTCTATACCAGTCAAGCCTGCTTGCAGAGAATCCACTAAATCAGACAGGACACCGGCAGCATTTTGAAGGCACAAGCTGTGCTATATAGACCTCCGTAGGAGTCATTTGGTAAAAAAAAATTGGTAATGACTTCTAGCAATTGTGCTCCGGTTGGACAGAGGAAAGGACGCGTGCTGGACGCTGCTTTAATTTATGCAGTTGCTCTAGGTAGAAGTATTAAGAGCCTAATAATATAATAAATTGAATGGATTGCAAACAGAAATATAATTAATGAAAAAAAAAATCATACAAATTTTTTTTTGTTTGTAAGGCATAACACTAGAAAACACTAACCTTATAGTTAGTTGCTGGATGCATCACAGCTTGTTCCAGGGAACATGTCTGACATTCCTGGTAGATTTGTCCCATATTTCTTCTGGTTGAACATGGAAAGTCTAATTGCTGGTTTCCGTTACTGTAAGCATTTGTATGTTCTACTCGTTGGCCGTGCCTTGAGTGGTGAAGCTTCCAGTTTTGTACAAATTTTTGGCTGGGTTTACCGACGTTGGCGATCTTATCCTCAAAGGGTCATTGTGTATGCAGGTTTTTTGGGATAACCTTTAGCTAAGCTGTTCAAACCCATGCAAACTCTTCAGCCAATCAGTCCTCTAATTAAGAAGCTGCAGTAAAAACCCACACACACACACAACAGCTCTTTATGGATAAGATTGTCTAACCCTGGTTTACAGTATCTGTTGTGTGTTGGACTTTAATTTGCTAAAGAACTGCTATACCACTGACAACTTTTATACTTGTTTTCCATTTGACCTGAGTGTAAAGCACAAATGCACCATATGCATCATGTTAAATACTGTCCACCAATGTGTCCCAGTATTTAACTGTAATTAACTGACAAATACAGGAAACCAATAGTGTACTGATTACTGTTTAGTATCTTTACTTATTGTTTACTGAAAATTATAGAATTATATATTCTTTGGTGCTATTATTTTGATATAATTAACTTGTCTGCTCTATCAGACTGAAGTTACTGAGGTTTCCAAGTTTTACCCTAAATTGAGATTACAGGTAACTATACTTAAATATGCTTTGTTATTTCATTTAAGAAATTTTTGCGGTTCATTACTTGTTCAACTGGAGTTGTGATGTAATACACACATTACAATTTTTCTGTTTTGTTGCAGACTTTTAGTCAGTAATACTTGAGAGTAAGAATATAGGTTACAGACTAATATAATCCACAGCGTGGTTCTCATGCCAATTCAGACATTTTCCGGTTGTTCTTTATTTGTCTTCTTTGTGTATCACTCGAGCTGTTATGGAAGTTTCAGGTCCATTAACTAGAGGCAGCACATGTAGCATTTGGCTCATTGGAGGTGTATCTGAACGCATCACAGGTTCAGTGCTACCTTGGAATGGACAGGTGCTGCCTACACACAATTGTGTTGTGCTACATGGGTACAAGCAAGAATTCCCACACAGCAACAAGACCATATCAATAACAAAATAAATAATGATTTGCTACCACTAAATGCTAAAATGTTAGATTGCCTTAGTTTTTCTGTGTATATATGGAGGAATCAATCTGTGATATACCAACTGTAATTTTGATTGGCAACCTAATGTTGAAGCTGCTGAGCTGTTGCTTTTTTCATCGTCACTGAAATTTCCTGTGAGGCTGCACTAATATTACAAACACGGTAGCATGTTAGCGTGTGACATGCTCTGCAGACTCAACAAAGCTTGCTATGCATTTGCTGAGCAAAGATTATCCATTCTTAAAAGACTACCATAAGATTGACTGGAGTTGCGTTTATGTCTTTGATGACAGGCTGATATGTGCCAACAAGTAATGCTCCTCACTGACAGGTTATCCAAGTTTCTCATTTTCTTATCTTATTTTACATGACAGTTACGGTACATATTTATATCATCCAAACCCAAATTATACCATAATAAAAGAGAAAACGTTCTATACTACATATTTTTTGACCACTGGAATCATGTACAGTTACCATGGTGATTCATCCAGGCCCTTTTACAGGCATAATTGTGTTGACAAGTACTAATATATCATTATTATTGCTGATTTATTTTATTAATTTGCACTCAGACTTAACCCTGACATTCTGCTAGGGGCATCTGTGTTAATTATGAGGTATGGAGTTCTTTCATTCGTTATTAAACGATAAACTAAATAAAGCTGCATCAAGAGTCCTGATTCATGTGCTTTTATCATATAAGTTGAGGGAGAGAACACTGAATGATCCCTATGACCAAACGGATGACAACACAAACAGACAAAACGGCCCCCAGGACACCTCCTTTAGGATTCTAAAAATATTCTCAATTATAATGATATAAATGATCACTTAAGAGATTTGTTATTCACCTGCCATGGCCAGAGTGCACCAGGTAGCACCAGTCCTGGTTACTGAGGAACCCCAGGCGAGTTTCACCGTCAGCACGCCTGGTCCAAGGCTAAATGAAATAGGCAAGCAAGTCGGCGCCCCCCCCCCCCCCCCCCTTGAAGCCTGTGCTGCCACCAGGTGATGCACTGGGGACCAAAGCTGCTGCTCTTTATATATGAGAAATATACATGATTAATAAATTAAAAGCTTAGTTAAACCTGCTTAGTTAAACCTGCTTAGTTAAAGCTGCCAGTGAAACTATAATCTGCTGGCCTGGATGCCAGAGGGGGAAAATGTCATGTTGGACAGTGGTCAATATTGGTTATTTTAAGGTTCGACTTTTGCAGATTCAGCAGATTCAATGACCACAAATTGAATGGACTGCAAACTGAAATACAATTTTAATAAATAAATCACAAAAAAATAAACCTTTTGTCACAGGGCTTAACACTGGGAAATGCTGACAGCATGGTTCGTCGCTGGGTCTGTCATTTTTCTCTGACCGTGTTGCTGCTCGTTCCAGGAGGTGGGTTTAGCCATTGCTGGTCTTTATGACTCTTTTGACCACTTGCATTCTGTACGTTCTACTAAACGGCAATATGTCAGGCTCAGTTTAAACAGCCAGATTACCACCACCTCACTGACGTCTTCTTACACGGCATTTCTTTCATTAAATACTCATTCTTAAAATCAGACAATGTACTACAACTTCATATAAACAATGCCATTTGGAAACTTTTATGACAAAAAAAGAACACAAGGTGCAAATGTGAATTTTGACAGCCAATTGAAATAATATTCAAAATAAGAAGCTTGTCACTTGTTAAAAAATACAAAAATACAAACAGGATGTTGAGGGAAAAATATTAATTAAAATATATGTTTTGATGCATTTCTGTAAGATCATATCACATTAATAGATTACTTTCATCCATTAGAAACTATCCACATACAGCAAGACCTCCCAGCCACAAACCTAGCTGGAACCTGCTGCACTGAACATTTTCATACAGAACTTGATGGTTAAGGCAATTCCACCTGCTCCTCACCACATGGCAGACAAGCCTGTGACAAAGGAGAGGCACTGCATTTCACATGTGGTCAGGCTGCCCCTTATTGATCTGTTCTTATAAAGACAAAAAAAAAAAGCCATTCAAGTTTGACTGTCTCATTCTGCTGCATTTTCTACACGGCTTTATCAACAAAAGAACTGATATGGTCTTTGTCCAACTAGACAAAGCCATGTGGGCAGTGTTATAAAACAAGATTTGAGTATGTTCTTTGTGTTCAATTTCTTGGGGAAAAAACAAACTCCTTCGGCTTGTAAAAAGGCAATTCGCTGCTTCGCGGGACAAGGCTACTCTGATGAAGGTGCGCTGGGAATCAGGGCGACTATCTTGTAGTAATTACTCTGTCTGGCCCAATGGTACAACTGGCTGTGCTGTGTTAATGCAATGTGAATCCCTGCTTGTGGTGTTATTAAACACCCCTTTGGGGGATATTGCACTGTGAGAGACCCTCATCTCCATCCCTCTCTGGAGATGAACCTTCGATTCCTGTTCTCTGGGATACGAGTGTGTGTTTTAAAAAGGGGTCCATTTAAAAAAAAAACTTCAAGAAAGAGGTTTATATGCTGAAAAAGGTTTGGAACATGCACATTCCAGTGAAAGAAAATGTGTCTACAACAGGGGAAAACCGGTTTTAATGTTTGAAGGAATAGGGGCCAGTTAGTCAGTTGAAGTTAGAAGATAAGGAAGCAAGTAGCGTTTTGTTATTTTTTCATTGAGAGAACTGTTGTGATGTGCACAGCTGGAGACACATTCAACATAAATAAAAAAAAACCCTTCACTGCAATTGCATCACTGCAATATCTGCAATGCAAATACTACTGGGGCAAATAAATTTCACCGATTTCTCTTTTTCACTCTCGCAGAGAAGAAGAGCAGTGAAAGATTTATGAACTGGAGTATGTGTCACCTCTGGTGGACATATTCAAATATCCCATATGCGGTTCATAGCTGCATACAAGCAAAGATTTTGGAAACCCCTTGGCTTAGATTTGTGCCCTCAACCAGCCACGTCTCTAAAGACGATCATTCTTTTAGGTTAATAATGGGCCTCAGGGTTAGGGCAAGAATCAATCACTGATTCTTCAATCATTTTTCTAATTGGATTTGGAGCCACTGTAATATAAAAGATGGAAAATGGAATGTACCTGAAAAGTCACTGGGCCAGTCTCAAATCCGTCTGTCTCATATATGATAAATATTAACCTCGTAGTCATAATGCTTGTTTTCAATGTTTTCAAGTTCATTACTTTAATTCATTACGTTCCATTATTACAATCCCCATTCACTACCTTTACCTTCATCACGTGACACAAAAATTAAATCGATGTATTGTTCTTTGGTAAGGCAGTCTCAATGAAAAACTGGCTGCCAAATCTTGGTTGACCCCCATTGTACTCGTACCAATGTTAGCTATGACTGTGGGGGGGCTGAGTCGGCTGAATATGGCTTAATTGGCCAAATAAAATAATGTCAAAGAGGGCTGCACCGCAATGACAACCATCATAAAGAGAACCAGTGATCCATAAGGAGAACACTGAACCCACGAGGGGATTGCAGGACTATCTCACGGGTCATCAGGTCAAGTTTCCGAAACCACCAGTTTTTAGGGCTTCTTTTGTTAGATCCTCTCACTCAATGGCAATTGACAGACTTCTGGACACCTTAAAGCTGTACCTGTTATAATAAAATTTGCCTAAAGAGACTCTAAATGAAACTGAATAGAGCCAGGAGGCAGCACAGGCCAAATCATGGCTTACACAAAGGACACAAGCCTATTTATACAACAGTTACAACCAAGAAATCTGCTTGGACACATGGTGTTCTGTGAGTTTGGTTATCGGAGTACAACTGCACCTGGACATCAGCTGTATCACAAACCGTCATACATGCCTCACTTACACCAACATGGAATCAGTGCTGGGCTGCTTCTCACTTGGTGCTTGGTGCTTTTTGAGGACCTGCCCATGGGTTTCAAAAATGAATGTCGACAGAAGTGAAAGTAAAGTAAAGGTTCCATTTGTATTCCATTTTTTTGGATACATTTTCATTTGTTTAAGATTTTCAGTTCTTATAAGCTGCCGAACCAAAAAAAAAGAAAAAAAAATCAAAGTTCAGTATGACTTTACTGCCTGTATCTATTTTTTTGCATAAAGGCTTCTCTGCTGGTATGTAAATGAGTTTATTCTTTATCCTCACTCATTGTTTTACAGCTGTCCTTTTAAGGTTAGCGCACAAGAGTCCGCTAATAACTGACATTTACTGTCATGATCACTTCGCCACTCAAGTGCCACAATATTTCATTACTTAGACCCATGACATGCTTTTAATTTGCAATGCAAAGTTATTCCGCTAATAAGCTGGATAGTTGTTTCACTCCTGGCACCGGTGATAATAGATAAACTATTTATGGACTGAATTTTCCAGGTATGCGGAAGGTTTGGATGAGGTAGCCTGTTCCACTTATACAGAGCCTACGACCAAAACACAACCATCACATATTGGAGTACAACCACACTCCTTCTCGTATGTTATTGCTTAAATATATTTTGACAAGGAATTTTGTATGTTTGCAGTGGAGCAAAGTGGATTCTGGTGCTGCTGGAACCACAGTGAATTGAGGCAGACACTATCAGCTATTAAGCTTTACAGTAAAAGGCCAGTGCACTGATTATCTGCTGATGAAGACTTTGGGCTCCACAAACCGTCAATTAGGTTTCAAGCCTGACTTTCATCAGTTGAATATTTCTGTTGTGTTATGAGAATAATAAAGGTGGACACCTACTGAGTATTTCAGTTACAGTATTGTATTAAGTAAATGTGCAGTTTGCACACAAATCAGAACATAACAAAAAAATTAAGAACAAAATAACAGAAGAGTAGAATTACAGTGAAAACTAAATACCAGATTTACTACAATTCTTAAAATATCAATACACTTGAATAAACAGATTCTTTGAGAAACTTTCTATTTTTTTGACATCCCTACAGCTGGTTGGTTGTTGTATTTATTTTTTCCTGAAGCTTCTGTCCCTTTTGATTATAAAAAATAAGTATTTTGGGGAAAAGGGGCCGGGGGCATCCATGCCAGGCTGTGTCTACAGTGTATTGAGGCAGCACACTCAAGGTATGTATGGCTGAGATAAAGGTTAAGGGAAAATGTCAACGGCGGGACATAAAAAGGAAACGGCTTGCCTTTAGTAAAGGCACCCTGCCTTTCAAAATGCGCTACAGCAAACAGCTAGCAGTCCTGATACGAAAAATACCTCACAGAGTGGGATTTAATTCACAGGTTATAAGTATGAGATTAAGCTGCATATCTACCCATGATCTGGCAGCATGCCGCTAAACTTTATAAGACCTTTGAGGTGGTCTTTTGAGTTTAAGTCACACTCAGCAAGTTGCCAATGAGTGACGCATGGAAGATGCTTTAGTACAGTGACATGCAGTTGGGTAAAAGAGGAAAGGCTGCCACCTTAGGTCCCCTGAGGAGTTGTAGCTGACCAGATGAGTCTCTGTGAGTATGAGGCCTATGAGCGGCATCCCATCCAGGCTGTCCGCTACCGCAAGCTTCCTATCATAGACTGGACTCCCGCCGTGACCTTGTGCCGCACGCCTCAAAGCCCCTCAGATAGGTGGTGCAGCTGCACTTTGGCATTGTTACTGGGAGGCCACATGGACCACGAGCCCACACACACATGCTGAGGGCCACAGCGACTAGCTCTGTTAGCATTAGCATAGCTCCTGTGGCTGCTGCCAGACACCCACTATATCATGATGGCTGCCAGGAGACCGGTTTGGGAAGCGTCATGTTAAGCACTCCCTCTGGGCTTGGGTGATCCAAGTAGGAGAACACAGACAATGATAATCACGTTTTCAGTTTGCAACAATCATGCTACTCTTATTCTGCAATATAATGCCAGATATTTACCAAGCACAAAACTGTAAATGTTTAAATTCCATATCATCCCCAATTCTTTACCGAAGGTTTGGTATGATCATGAAAATAAGACATGAATGAAAACAAAATATCTTCCCAATTTTGTTTTGTGAAACTGAGGCCTTCTGGTGTTTTGTCGTCTCCACTTTCTTAACGATACTTGCTTTAATACCCATTATTAGCAACCTAAAAATGACACATTCAATGACAGTTAAACTGCTCCCTGGATGCTGATTTAGGCAAAGCCAAACCCTGGAGTGGAAAATGCAGTTTGAATGGCCAGCATGATGCAGCACTTCAAAGACCACAAAACAAGGTAAAGACTTTTTGAAGTATGCCTTTACACCTCCAGTCTGTTCCTTTGGAGAGTATTGCACAACGCATCTGCCAACAGGGCAACCCATCAGTGACCCACATACTGCACAGGCTGCCTTTGATTGGCTGGAGCAATACAGGGACGATCCTCGCCAAGTAAATAATGAATGAACCCATCCAGGCTACAGGCTCGGCATCCCCCTTTATTGTTTGGGCGTATTTTTAGGGTTGTAGGAACGATGCTGTCTACAAAGTCTATATTAAATACAGCTCTAATGGCAGAAGAATAAATTAGAATAAATCTGATGATAAATGTTTTTCCTGCTCTTGGGTGCAGAATATGGAAATAATGGCGGGACATCTTTTGTTCACAGTAAAGGCCCAAAGTCTGTGCTGCTCACTAATTTTATATATGGGGGATAACGAGCAATTAGACATGGAATACAAAATGCGCTTCAATTTGCCTTTAAATTTCACATTGCCAAATGTTAAAATATTTTACAATATGAAATTTAAAAAAAATTGAAGGAAAAGCAAACTAAAACTGCATTTTCTTACACTGAAAGCAAGACTTACCTCACTCTTGAGATAAGAATAATATGTTTACCGAGTACGGAGATCTGAGTCTAGCCCCATTCAAGATATCCAGTAACCCCCCCGATAACCCCCCCCCCTCCCCCCCCAGAGCCCATCTCATAAAACAGGACCATTGACTTCCACTGCAGAGGTGTGTCACCAGTGAGACAGGGGCTGACAAGGAGGCGGACAGGGGGTCACACAGGTGACAGAATGCTGGGACACAATGGATCTACGCATCTCTGAAACGGGTTGAAGTTTAATCCTCAGTAGAGCTCGGAGATTCCCTGCTCATAGAATCCAGTGTGGATCACCATAAACATCAAGCCTTCTCCATACCAGCTGCTTACCGGAATCCACCTCACAGAGCCGGGGGATTCCCTCGCAAAGCGGATGCCGTTAATTCCAGCCCTGCGGAGATCCTCATGAGCTGCCATTCATTGCCCGATGCGCACTCAGAGCCGGACGCAAGCGTGTGCCGTGGCCTGCATTTCATCAGCTGGAGAATGAGGATCCGTCTGTCTGCCTGCCGTAGGGGGTGGGGTGAGTGGGAGTGGAAGACCCAAACATACAATGCATGAACCCCCCTCCCCCCAGATAGAGACTGTGCTGCACTGAGCAGATGCGAAAGGGCTGCGCTTCAGCTCTGGACATGTCTCAGCTTGGCAAAGGCCAGACCCACCACAGCACCTCGGGGTCCAGCTCACGCACTCCTACAGAACCTGAGATAGCTGAACCTACAATCCCAAATGTGAACCTATTTTTAACAGGTCATAGTCACTGGAGTTATTTCAGTTCAACAGCAAGCTTACAGCTCCGGCAGTGGGGCCTAGACAACTGCCTGAAACACCATGCATCCAGCTGCCCTACATCAACGCAATAAAAGAAGGGGCCAGGTGACTCACGCAGGCAGCATTTTATAAACCGTTAATGTCATTACTGTCGGCAGTGTTTAATGCCATAAGGCGAGGCCATAAAATGGCCATTTTAGTATTCAAAGCGTAAGTGTATGTATAATACAGATGCTTCCCTACTTACGAACGAGTTACGTTTTGACGACCGTTTGTAACCTGAAATGTTCGTAAGTCGTTATATAACAACATTTTTAGGGTATACGCAGGTACAAAGAACTAGGATGCTGGGAGTTCGCAGGCTACGCTGCTGCATGGCAGGAGTAGCGGTCAGAAGGCGGAATTTGTGCTGGAAACAAAAATTGCTGTTGCAGACAGGAAAAGGGAGCCCAGCGAACACAACTTACAGTCCTCTTCGTTAGTATGTCTGAAAGTTCGTAAGTTGTACAGTAAGTTTGTAAGTAGAGGAGCGTCTGTATTTATGTCTGACTGTGCGAGTAGACGTGTCCGTTGGGAAGGGCACAGATCCCGGTGGCGTTCCTGATACTCGGAGTGAGAGAAGGCGCCTCTCTGCACCACACACATAGTGACACACAGACACAACCACGCATGAGCACCCAATAACACGCACACATTCACACACACGCACACAGTGACACACATGCACATTGAAACACACACACACGCAAATTCATTGAAAAAAAATACACAATCTCTGACTGCTGCCTCAGAAAAACAACCTGCTTCCTAATCTGAGATAAGCAGTACAAGACGGCAGGATAATGTGAAGGAGACGCTGCTATTTTTAGTGATCATTTCACACTCCCTCCCTCCATCCTGCCTCCCTCCCTCTGTCCTCCCTCCCTCTTTTTCTCTATCCCCTTACCACAGTTCAGACGGTTCCAGCTACAGCATGGGAACGAGACCACCCCCATCAGCAGGACAAGGGGTGTCCCGTTTTTCCCATGATGCACGGCGCAGTCACATCCGCACACATGGAGCCGCAGGCCGGCGGGCCAGGCGGGGGATGTGACGGTGTCACCTCCTGAGAGGTCTAGAACCAGCCGCCATGGATGGCCCGTTCCTGCAGCGTGCGAGTGCACGTGACGGGCGCCAATCCACGTGCATGCCCTTCACAGCAACCCAAGGCAACAAATCTCATGTTTTATTCATTCCTTCCCACCACTGAGACAGAGCGGAGACAGACGGGAGGGTGACACCTGTCAGCTCCCCCCAAAACCACGAGCTCTCAGGTGTCCCCAAATCCTTTACATCATGTCCGTCCTCAAACACGTTGCTCATCCATCGCTGTAGTGCCCCCCCCCAGCTCATTAGCGGCCGGCAAATTCGATTGTGATGAAGATGAAGGTGGGAAGGGTCCTGACGCATGCAGACGTGGTGAGAGTGAAGACGGGCATCTTAGAGATCAGAGACACCACCCGCCACGCCTCAATTCCTCACAGTACTGCCACCTTGCTTTCTTTGCTCTGTCCACCAGTGGAATCCTTTCCAGCCAGCGCTGACTCTTTAGCTGGCTGCGACACGGGCTGCTCACTCCCAGCAGCCAAGTCTGTATACATGGACGTTTATCAATCAATGCAAAATGACGATTCACCGAGATACTTATCAAAAATTCAAAGCCAGATTGAGAGGGGTTAGCTGACATTAGGGCTGGGCGATAAAACGATAACGATATGTATCACGATAT
>JAABNY020000008.1:25424158-25439592 GCA_015164015.2 Brevimyrus niger
AAAAGGGGAAACCTTGATCCACCCTGACCTTTTACACACACACACACACACACACACACACACACACACACACACACACATTACTATCATTCCCCCACATCCATAATAACTAGTAATAATTTCTTCTGTTTTCTAAAAAGTTACTGATATCCAGTTGGATGGCTAGATGAACACCGCTTCAGTTCCCAAACTTCTCCTCAGGGGCACCTCTGCCGTTCCATGGTTTTGTTAAATTTAATCAACAGCTCAATTAAATAATTAATTAAACTGGTTTTAAAAGTCAGTGACAGATTGACTAGCCGTATGGGGTGCTAGTAGCCACGTCAAAAAATACACAACTGCACTGGATGGTCGCTGCAAATACTGGGATGATTTTAGCAAAGGTTCTGAAATGGCTAAGTTGACACACTTTGACAGGCATAATATCATAGTTTTTCACCAACACAAGGATAATCTAAACATCATTTTCTTTCTCTGCATAAGACTTTTGCACAGTACGGTACATTAATAATTTTTCACAAATATGCATTGTAATTGGGCAGTAACTACTGAGGGAGCTTCTCCAAAGGTCAAGCAACAAAGCACATGCAATTCAGCACTGCAGTGATGCAGCTCTGCTACTGCAGAACTGTACTGTATGCACCTGGCTTTTTAATATAAATATGCCAATATACAGTATAGCATCTTTCAAAAGTGCTTAAGAAAGATCAACACCGGAAGTAGTATAGATCCAATGAAAACAGCCGTGGCTAATGTTAATTAATAAAAGTGAGAACGGGATATAAAGTCATACAAAAGACCCCTGAGGTAGTCATAAGAAGAAAAAATAACACTTATGGAGGATTAAGCCAAATCACATCCCAAGTCCCCCCAGGCAAAGTAACGTTATACTGTACATGTCATTCATATTGGGTTGAGTTGTTAGGATAATAAAAAGCCAAGCATTCAAACCCTGAGCTGATTTATCAAAACAAAGATGATCACTATTATTAGTAGAAAGGGTCCAAATATCTGCACAAAGAAACTAAGGTACACCATAAGATGTTTTTGAATAGGGGCTGTTTTATGAAACCTTCCTGTAGTTGAATCCAAATTCCTGTAAGTTAAATTCAGTGGAACACAGGGGGCTGCCGGGGCACTGTGATGCTCCCCAACACAGCACAGTTAAATTTGCATGGAGATCGAAGGTTCAGGTGAACGGAGCGCAGCCCAAGGGTGAGGAAATCCATCTGTGCTTACAGAAGAAGCTTCTCCCTTCAGGATAAACGTAAAAAACCCAGACAAGCAGTTCATCTGATCAGAGCGTGTTCCTCTATCTAAAGTAGCAGAAACTGTTATTTAGATTAGTTCCTGGGAGTGTGACTGGTTTGTTCCCAGACAATGAAAATAGAAGCTGTTCTGGACAGAAGTGTTTAAAAAAAAATGTTAATTGTTCAATGGGGAGAAAACGATAAAAAGCCAGGGAACTGCCTATAGTGATGGTCCTTTAATGACTGAAAATCCTACCTATAAATTATTCCACGTCAGAGTGTTATCTACATCGGCACAACTAAATGAGGCAGATTACCACGTAGCATCATGTGTACAATGAATAATGCCCGTTCATAACTTAAGTCAGATTTGTACAGTATCTCACCAATGAAAAACATGTACAATTCTACCAAAAGGTCTGTGACAATTAACATAATAGATCACATAAGCAGCTGAAGGGTTTAGCTAAAAACTGAATCCTCACACGTGCTGTACATCTGTGGGTGTGTGTTGGGGGATGGGGGGGGGTCAGCAGGGGGCTCCTTTGCACTGTTGTTGCGGGCAGTACGAGCATATAAAATGCAGAGGTGGGCGGGCGCTGCTGACAGATCCACCCTTTGGTGACGACCCCCCCGCCCTCGTCAAAGAATCCCCAAACCACTCAATAAATCACGCCTAATCAACTGTGGGCACTAACAAAGGCTCAAGTGACACAAAGCGTGCAGGGGGGGAAGGTTGGGGGGGGGGCGTAGTGGAGGGGAGCAGTTTCCCTGTCAGGCCTGTAAATGTTCCGCATTTGTAGAAATCTATTGCCAATCCCTTCAGTACTGCATGCATCCACTTGTAGTTTGGGTAAATGCATAGTGACCCTGTTCAACTATTAATCCCCTAAACCTGTGTCTCTTAAGCAATTATCTATTTGAATATGGGCTCAGAATTAGAGTGTCTATGGGTCAAGGGCCAAGGGGTTATCCTCCCTAGAGGTCACATTATTCAATGCAAGGTTAGAGGGAAGACTCGGACAGCAAATGGTAATCAGAGAGACCTGAGCGGCTTCAGTCAGGTCCCCTTTCCAAGGAATTTTGCCCAAGCATTATCAGCCAATGAATAAAACCAGCAAAGAAAGGCAGATTATGAATGCTCCTTCAAAGCAAAGACCGGCTATAAATAAGTAAAGCAGTGTCATTTTATGAAACAAAACTATTTGAGCATAAGATCCCATATCTTTAAAGGAAAACCTTCTTTTTGTTCAAGACCTCGCCCACCCCAGACAAAGACTGAACGAAAATAATGATAGAGCAGTCCCCCGCCCACCCCCCCAGTGATAAACACGCCATGACAAAAATGACAAAAAACAGAAACTTTACATCGCTACCCTGTAAAGCTGTTGCTATCAATTATATCAATAATCAAGTAATATGCCAATGACTCTGATGATTCATTTCATTTCAACAAATCAATCAATCAGTGTAAAAAAGCATTTATACAGTATAGGCTCTCTATGCACTCAAAGTCATTGTCGTTCTTGCCGTTCGATTCACTCAGAGACAGTGGAGTACGTTCATGAGAAATTAAACAAAACAAGGGAAGAGGGGAAATAAAAACTAGAACTAATGACATATGTCTTCTGCTGTTTGGTAAAAAATTGCATTCATTGAGACAACATTGAGCTAAAGCGAGTGATTTGTGGGCACCTGCTTTCTGTCCTTTGGTACAACTAATGGCAATACCACCAAGTTATTTGACAGATTTTGTTGGTAGATAAGTTCTGATAGGCTCTATAGTCAATTTTAAATTCTTAAATATTGTAAACCTTTAAACATCACAACGGAACCCTATTCCAATATCGTTCAGCCCTACTCAGAAATACACAATATGGTCACAAAAAATATTATATTCTTAAGCACCATATTATTTAAGATAATATGATAACATTTGCTTTACCACAGGATATTTTGATATAGACAAAATCATAGAAAGTATATTTAGCAAAAGGATTTAAAGTCAAAGTGATGATAAAGACAGGGTAGGCTGCTCCGAGAGGCTAAATGGCACATAGATATGTCTAATCTCGCATTATTGAATGAGTCCGACAAACCTGAATGTCTTCAATTGAGATGTATTTGCATTGCAGTCATGCTGTTGCGCTATTTAAGTTATGCGTTGCGATACTGACAGACAGCTGCGTTTTCATTCACTTTTAATGTGAAGTGCTTCCACACAACCAATCCATCCATCCATCCATGTTCTGAAACCCCTTGTCCTATGCAGGGTCGCGGGGGGTCCGGAGCCTACCCCGCATGCTTCAGGGGCAAGGCAGGAAACAACAAAGGATGGGGAGCCAACACTGCAGGGAACCACAACCAATGCTTTTGTTCTTTTTTTGGACTCTCATCTGTTTTGGACCGTCTCCCTTTCGCTGCATTGCAGAGTAACCAAGAAAGACATTTTTAATCAGTGCCTTTAAATAATCATCAGGTAATGGAGTTTAATTGAGTAATCATGACAGCTGTAATACCCTGCTGAGGGCCATCACTACATGCAACTAGAATTTATTTATGATCATTTATTTTTATTTATTCCCCTATTTTTTTTATATCATTTATTACAAGTGACACATTTATTTAACACAAAGGGGGGCCCAAGCAGGAAAATAAACATTAAAACAAACAAACGAATAAATCCAAGAATGCCAAAAAACTCATTTCACTGTTCTCGATCACGCTCCAAGTCAGCAACTGAGCTGCTGGGGGGTCCAATGGGTGTTAAGGGCCCCTGACAGCCAGTCAGCGCTCCCATTCCTGCAGGCCTGGCACTGCTCTGCTGACCTTGGCTGCAGGGACCCAGCAGCACACGTTCAATCAGGGGATACCAAAAGAATTGCATAATGAAACTTTTATTACTTTATCTCCACAAGATGGATAGAGCAGTCCTAATTTCCATCATTTCACCCTAAAACGGTTCCATCTTCAAGGCCAAACCACAACCTCATTGCATGGATACTCAGGTAAAGGAGAGGTACAGACGGGCAGTATCTCCATACCAGAGGGGTGTCAAACTCATTTTAAAGAATGGGCCGCACTGGAACTCCAAACTCATGTGGGCCACATAATAATTCTGCCAGATAAGTAAAATATTATTTACATGCTTAGTATTTAAATGTATTTGTTTTAATCTGTTAAACTGCTTTTAAATTATTTTGTTTCAATAGGCTCCTTTTTCCCCAGCAGAGCAATGTTAAATGAACAACTGCTTTGATCATAAACAATCAAATAAACAGACTGGAATGCTATATAAAACTTCTGAAATTTGTACAAATAATCAATGGTTTTCTCATATACACAATCAAACAGTTACGAGGAAGTTATACTCAGTGATGCAAGATTAACAGTCTGCTTAAAAATAAATAAATAAATAAATGAATAAATAACTGACAGTTCCAGTGAACACAATTATGGAGCACCAAGTGTCAAGCTTTTGTTCTCAATATACATTCTGTGCCACAAAAGGCATTTTTTAATGATGAAATCAAGTAATACTTTTGTCCAAATAAAAACAAAAGTTACATTTTGTCCACGAAAGTGTAAAGACTTCACTTTCTTTCAAGCACGGAAATCAAAAGGAATGTTTCATTTTGTGCACAGAACTGATTGCAGCACCTTGCATTTCTTGGAGAGAAGAAAGTCGTTTCATTCACAAAATGCATTTTATCAACTAAAAAAAAAAATAATTTTGTGTAAAAATGCATTTCGTGGAAGAAAGTCATATTGTGGATGAAATTGTCAGGAAGATAATTTCATTTTCTTTGTCTGATCTGAATTGTCGGAAAGCATGATCCCAGGAGTTGTTTGTATTTTATGTAAGCAATAACAAATAAAACATGTGTCTCTGGAGTTAAATGCACCCATCTGTCCCAGCCTTTCATGTTTCGTCCCATTTGGCCAGCAGATGTTGCTGTCTATCCTGTCCTCTCCGTTGTCAAAATCCTTAGTGTGTTTCCCCTGCTCTCTGGACTGGAGTGAGTGGCCACTAACCCCTCTGTCGTGTGTTCAAGTCCAACCACTCCTGTTTCGGTAGTTTGTAGATTGTGTTCCCCAGTGTTTCATTTGTATCAGTTTTTCTAGTCCCTGTGATTTTGTGACTTGCATTCTGTTTTGGTTTTTAACTTTGTCTCCTTGGTTCTGTTTTACATATCTGTTATTTCCTCAGTGTTTGGACTGTGTTCCCTTGGTTCTGAGCTCCTTGATTTAATTATTTGTTCCACCTGTTGCCCATTTTGTCAGCCCCTGTATTTGTTCTTGAGTCCCTGCCTGTCGCCTGTTTAAACAGTTTCCCTTTGTAGATTATTTTGTTCCGTTAGTTACTTTGTACCCCTTTATAGTTTTGACCCCTTGTGGTCTGTTTGTTTTGTAGTTTGCATTTCCTGTAATAAACCCCTGTGTTCCTGTAGAGCCACGTGACACTTTCCTACAGTGGGCAGAGATTTTTTTGCTGGATTTTCCAATTTACTTTGTTGATATTCAAAATTTCTCACAAGTCAAATCAGAACTTTAATCGGGCTATACGTTTGACACCCCTGCTGTACCAGCATGAATACTCAGTTAAAGGAGAGGTACAGTGGGGTAGTATCTCCATACTGACATGAATACTCAGTTAAAGGAGAGGTACATTGGGGTAGTATCTCCATACTGACATGAATACTCAGTTAAAGGAGAGGTACAGTGGGGTAGTATCTCCATACTGACATGAATACTCAGTTAAAGGAGAGGTACAGTGGGGTAGTATCTCCATACTGACATGAATACTCAGTTAAAGGAGAGGTACAGTGGGGTAGTATCTCCATACTGACATGAATACTCAGTTAAAGGAGAGGCACAGTAGGTTAGCGTCTCCACATGTGTAACCTTGCAATGTAATGAAGAAATACAACAACAAGATCATTCAGGATCACAGTAGATATGGGAATTAATTGTGCAAATGCTGATAGGGGATAAATTAATTCACAGTTTTATATTAAGATATATAAAAAAATATATGTAGAACTATATTGATCAAACAGGGTAATTTCTAAGCCATTAACATCAAACCTCTGCAGCCATCTGACTGGAAGCTAAGCATTTTAAATTCATGTATACCGACCGTTTAATAACCTCTTTCACAATCAAATCTGTTGAACAGCTTTCACAAGATTTACTCCTAAATAATTCACAGTTTACACTGGGTGTATTCTTTCTACAACCGGCATTTCACCTCAGTTGATGACAAAGGGATCCAAACATGTACAAAGATTTAACTCCTTCTAAGTTCTTTTTTACAGTTTATTTCTGAAGCTACATTATGAAGAATGACCCATAAAAGGGATCCGGTTAGGGGATATTTCTGGCCATTAAAAAAAGACTGAGAAGGTGTGTTATCTCAGAAAATACATTCGTGAAAATACTATGTACACTGGGCTTATACTGTAGTGCATTTATTACAGGACATAATGAATGATGGTGTAGTGGGTATGATATAATGTGCCCCACTGGAACTCAACACCTGAGTTAGTGTAACAAATGAGCCAAATGAGCCATGGAGACCCATTCCATGAAGTTCTCTATGCACGGTTCTTGAACTAATCTGAAGACCACACTGAGTTTGCAGGTGTGTAGCTATTGACTCTGCAGACAGTTGGTGACTCTGCACACTGTGCGCCTCAACATGTGTTGTCCCCACTCTGTGATTTTATGTGGCCTAACACTTCGTGGCTGAGTTGCTGTTGTTCCCAATTGCTTCCACTTTGTTATAATACCACTAACAGTTGACTGTGGAATATTTATTAGCGAGGAAATATCACAAATGGACTGATTGCACAGGTGGCATCATATCACGGTACTACGCTTGAATTCAGTGAGCACCTTAGAGCGACCCATTCTTTCGCAAATCTTTGTAGAAGCAGTCTGCATGCCTAGGTGCTTGATTTTATACACCTGTGGCTATGGAAGTGACTGTAACACTTGCATTAGAACTGAACTTTTTATTTGATCTGACATCATGAAATTAACAAGTTACCTACCTGAGACTAACTGAGACTAACTTCCGGCTGAACCATGTTTAACTAAAATAAAGCAAAGTTGCTCTAAGGCAAAAAAAAACCCACAAAAAAACCTTCTCAAAGCAGGCTACTGCTGGAGCGGGAAAAAAAGTGGAAATTGTCCTTCTGGCCCCGACTGGCTACCGAGCAAATCTCAGGAGCAACTGTCCTTTTCTGAGTTAATGTTACAAACGTCAGATTACCCTGCAGGTGTTTGTTGCGAAGGTATGCGGACAGAAACACCGCTCACACAACACCCGCAGATATCGATAACACTCTATTAACAAGGACAGACAAGTACTCATGCCGACCAGAAAAAAAAATTTAAATAAAAAATGAAACAACCACCCATGTAACCGTACAGGTACACAAACACTGAAATACTGTATTTCCAAATAATTCCAGTCAACAAAGAATTTCATTGTGTTGTTCATAGACAATTAAGAACTTGATTTCAATTATTAGCGTAATAGAAGTAATCCGCCCTGCAACAGAGAACTGTACAATGTGTGATGAAAAAAACTGTGGAACTATCATCCATCTATGAATATTTTGCATGTTATAACATGCTTAATCCTATGAATATTTGCATGTACTGTACATATGCTTTATATTCCAAATAAAAAAGTGATATATATTAAGGCTGCGCACTTTAACAACATTACCTTGTCAATGTGCACTGAAAGTGTGACATTAACCCCAACTTCTCGTCAGTTCTAACACTGGCCCGAAATATAACTAGTATCAGGGGAGTGCTGCTTCCAGGATTTAAGCTGGTTGAGTGATGTTGTAGGAATAACGATTCTTTGTTGTTTACAATGCAATTCACTGTACAGTGGAGTGTGTAGTCAATTTCATATATAATAAGATGAGGTGGAAAATTCCAGCAATCCTGCGTTAAATTTCAGGGGCTGCTTTAATTAAGTGCACAAACATCTGATTCCGATTACATGCAATATTAAAATAGGATGCATTGCTAAAGGGGCATTGAAACAGGGGCATTGCTAAATATTTTCTGCCCAATATTAGGCTCCCAAGTCCAGACCAATCCAGTCATTTTTCAAAATTTTTAGGGTCCCTGTCGCTCCGTGGCGCTTGGAATCATCCTAACCACCCGTATGGCGCCCCCTGCTGAAGGATGTTAACTCGCTGGCTTCGAAATCATGACAGAGCGTGCAACTGGTTGTTCTCTCATCAGCTGGCCAGTGATCATTTCCTTCAGCTTCTTCAAAAGCAAATAGCCAATCATAACATTCAAAAAAACATTCTGCAGCAAGCGAGCAGGCTAGAGTTGTGTGTGAGTGTGAGCTGGTAGAGAGGACGGGGTTTCTGCTCGAGAGTGCACAGGCGAGCATGGTTTGAATACCTGACCAGCAAGGCACCACTGAGGTACCCTGAGCAAGCTACCTCCCCCAAGCACTGCTCCCTGGGCGCTGAATTAGCTACCCTGAACTATGTCACAATATCACATATGGGTTAAATACAGAGGACACATTTCCCACGTGTAGTGGCTCCTCTCCTGTTCTTCGTTTTTAGCGTCTGTGTTCGGCTTTGCTCTAGCTTGTACTTTTACTGCTGCTGCCGTTCCTCTGATGTTGCTGAGCACCCATGCATGGTCCTCTCTGCTCTAGCACTTGCTGGGCGCCTGCATGCAGCAGCTCTGCCGTTACTGCGGCCCGCGGCTCCGCCTCTGTGTGTGACCAGCTCCACTCTGGCAGCTGTTGAGCATACGTGTGTGACGGCTCTGCTCCCTTTACTGTTATACTGTTAAGCGCCCAGCTGTAGCGCTGCTCCTACTGTGGTCAGTGCTGCCCTACCTGCCCGAGCCTCACTCATTTGCAGGAAGCACTGACCGACCCATGTCCGGCCCACAGTATTATGCCGTTGGAGCTGCGCCACCTATGCTTGACCGAGTTAGACCTGGATTCCGACCCTCCCCCTCCCCCCTCAGGGGTGAATGTGGGTGACATGAAACAGAAGGTGGCTGACCCTCCTAAAGTGACAGCTAAGAAGAAACCTTCCTCTGGGGCCCTAGCCCACAAGATTTCCAAGCTCACATCCAGCATCGAGCAATCGCAGGCTCTGCTGTCTGCTATGCAGTCTGTCCCAGTTGTGGGCTCCCGGGCTGTGGAGGAGCATCATGCCTGCATCATGCCTCATCCATGTCTCATTCTGGGATGCGTCCACTTGACCAGTCCGACATGGACCCTATGTCGGTCGCTGCTTCCGAGTCTCTGTTCACCGGCCATATGGACATGGGTTTTGTGCAAGGAGGGATCCATAGCTGTGGGTGACCCCTCACCATGTTCACTCAAGTGAGAGTGGTTTTGATGCTCTGAGGTCTGCATCGGCATCGGTTCCTGCAGCAGCTCTCATTCAGAGCTTAGCACAGCTTTAGCTTGTCTTCAGCTGGACGTCCCACAGACTGCATAGGGGCTATGTGATCTTCTCCAGCGCCCAGCATCATCTGATGACCTTGGCATGACCCGTTGTCCATATTTCAGTGTAGTGCTTATGGAAGCATATTGCTCGCAGATGTCTTCTGGGATAGACCATGTCACTCACGCGCTGACAGTGAGGGTAGACCACGACACAGTCATAGATAAATGTAGAGTGCTGCTGAACTGATGACCTCCTGGGCAGAACCCATAGTCCTACAGCATTTTTGGGCAGAATAGACAATATTCTAGCACACTTGATTTACACATGCCGTGGATTCGATGATGGGTAAATTAATGGACATCTACCTCCAGTTATTGGGTTCCATTGCTGGCAAACTATGACAAGCTTTGGACTTGCTCATACAGGCCAGGAGGCAGGTGTGGCTGGCCCAGTTCCCACCATGTGAGCCCTGCCAGAACACTTTGAGGGCCTTGGCCTTGGTTCCGAGCCAGATTTTTGACCCAGCAGCACAAGAGGCTGCCGTCACATTGG
This sequence comes from Brevimyrus niger, assembly GCA_015164015.2. Classification (NCBI taxonomy): domain Eukaryota; kingdom Metazoa; phylum Chordata; class Actinopteri; order Osteoglossiformes; family Mormyridae; genus Brevimyrus; species Brevimyrus niger. The sequence goes on from JAABNY020000008.1 coordinate 25,434,417, forward strand.
CCCTCAGCCAACATTTAGGCACCCTGCTGGGGCCTCTCTTTCCAGGTGCCAGGACTACACAACCCGGCTTGATACTGCCTCCCATCCTGGCCCTAGCCCCCATCCTGTTCAGCCTCAACTCCTGACCAGCTGGAGTCACTGCAGCAATCTGTCGACCACGTACCCCACCCCTTTACATGTGGCGGGCCCCTCTCCACCGCCACCCTCTACTCTAATCAAAGCAATTGACTCCTTGGGGTCAACAGAGGATTGGTTTACCCGCTTACTGTACCTCTTCCCAGCTCGACCACTGGAAGAAGATCACCTTGAATCGTTGGCTTTAACACATTCTTTCAGAGGGATATTGCCCCCAGTTCCGCGATTGACCTCCTCTACATGATGTAGTGTATCCCACAGTGATCCGCAACCCAGGTCAGATACAGGCCTTCTCCAGCTAGAACTTCTGCAGCTCTTACACAAGGGCTCAGCCAACTGGTTTTTGCTCCACCTACTTTCTTGTCAGGAAGAAGGATGCTGGCTTCAGGCCCATTCTCTATCTGATGGGACTTAACCAGTATGTCAAGCACCTCGAATTCCAGATGCTCTGCATCAGGGATGCCATGCTGGCTATCATGCTGGGTACATAGTCCATCTCGATTGACCTCAAGGACACATATTTTCTCCCTTTTGGTCTCTCCCTAGCCCTGCATATGTTCACAGATTGAGTAAAGATATCCCTAGAACCCCTACAGCGCTGGGGCATGTTGGTTTTGCCATAACTCAACGAATGACCCCAGGTTGCGCCTTCTGCATAGCAGGTGGCCTTGGGGACCCAGCAGTTGCTGCAGCATGTGACAGCCCTAGGGTTTACCATCATCTGGGAGAAGAGTTTCCTTGTTCCCCCCTAGACGATGGAGTTTATTGGCATAAGCCTGGACTCTGGCCTCTCTTACTCCAACCAGACAGCTCGTGCTCAGGACAACCCTGGCACAATTCTGCTGGGGTCATCATTTACCTTACCTGACCTTACTCTGCCTGGTGGGGTTTCTGGCTGCTGAAACATCACTTGTGAGGCTCAGACTCCTCCATCTGCATTCCTTTCCGTGCTGGCCGAGTTCCATGCCGTTGTCTCCAGTTCAACACAGGCACACTACTATCCAGTTCTTACAGCTACAATAGAGCACTGCTGCCATGGCATCACCAAGGTCTCAGGGATTTGTTGTTTCAGGTGCAAGGGCTCCTCTGGCATCCCTGCCCAGAGAGCCTGAACCTCTGGGTGTGGTCACTGGGTCAGGCCGGCAGATCCTGGGCTGTTCACAGAGGATTCAGAACACTGTTTTGAATGCTTGTGCCCCGTCTACACGCTCCATGTGTGACAACAAGTGGAAACTGTTTGGACCAGTCTTTGGATCCAAAGTCTTGCCCTATTCCTCTGGTGCATGAGTTTCTTCACAGCTTATGGGATTCTGGTCAGTTTACAGCCACAGTTAAGGTTCATGTAGCACCTATTTTGATCCTGTCATGAACTGCAGGGTAGAGTACCCTTGAATTCCCACGAAACTATTTACAGCCTTTCTCAGAGGTACCTTTTGCTTGGCCCACCGGACTGTTACAGTGTTCCTCAATGGGATCTGCCCATGGTATTGGAGGGGCTGTGTAAGGCTCCATTCAAACCGATGGAGTCCTTTGACATCAAGTGGCTTTCTTGTAAAACCGGATTTTTATTGCCCTTAATGTCTGCCGAGTGGGTTGGTGAACTCCATGCCCTGTTTGTCAGTCCTCAGTACCTTCACTGGGGGCCTGAGGACAGTTCTGTTACCCTGTGGCCTAACCCTACCTTTTTGCCTCAGGTCCTGACCCCCTAGTTTATTAATAGTCCCCTCTTCTTAGTGGCCTTTACTGCTGGAACTGCCCCCACATGGGCCTTGTGTCCTGTACGGGCATTACAGCACTATGTTGGCATACGTTGGACCAGTTATTTCCATGGGCAGAATACAGGGCATCCTCTCCCTAAGCAGTACCTTTCTCATTGGATCACAGACACTACCTCTGTGATATACAAACTGTGTGGGCGTGCAGCCCCCACTTTAATTATGGGCCACCTGACTCGGGCCATGGAATTTTCTTGGGTTGCGCTTCACGTTGCCTCTCCGTCTAAGATCAGCTTTGCAATGACATAGTATTCACCCAGCACTTTCACCAGGTTTTATAGCCTAAAGGTGGCATTGCTTCCATCGGTGCCCGTGGGCATGTTTCCTGCTGTCCTGTCTATGTCTGGGTACCCTTTCTCATGACATACATTGGTATATGTCTTCCACGAGTTTTTCGACTGCCCTTTGGTAATCTGGAAGGACTGAAATAGAATGCTGGTTATGCATGTAGCCATGGTTGTATGAAGGAGTGGTCACTCTAAAGGGCGAGAATGACTATTGAGTCCATTATCACACAGGAGTAATGTAATTTGGCACTGGGTAATATACAGTACCTACTGGATGTCCTGGTCACGTGATCATGGAAGTTGACATACGTTCTTGACCAATGTGCGAGCACATGGGAAATTCCATTAGTCTTCCAACGGCCCTCTGGCAGTCTACCACTCCTTCACAGACCCCCGGTTACATGCGTCACCAGCGTTTTTATGTGTGTGAGGTTTGAGACCAACTTAATGCCATAGCCCTATTCCAATAAGCCACACCTCATAGGTTTGGTAGTTTTGACCAGGAATCAAACCTGGGCCAACTGCTTGGAAGGCTGCTATGTTTAGTACTATATCACCAAGGCAGGTTTGAGTTTGGAAGATGGTCATGTGACTCCAGCACACAGGATCCTAAAAACAAGTGCCTGCATAGGAAAGTAGGCTGTGTGAGAGGCAAGGCAGCCGGTAGGAAAACTCACCTCTGCTGCTACACATTAGCGGTACTCCCAGACATTTATCTGTTCTGGGTAATTACAAGGAAATTAGACGGCATTTACCTTTAATTAACTGTCTTCACAGGCGTCCCACAAATCTTAAACTACTGAGAAAACAGGAGATACCGAAAAATAAAAAAATATATATCACCCATGCTAAAGATAAATAAATTGCAAACACACCTTGGATTAGTTCCAGAAGCGAGGCCAGCGCCAAGCACAGGACAGATGCGACCTCTCCAGCTCCAAGTGTCAGTGAGATCCATCACTTGCAGCTCCAGAGTTGGACACTCAAAGAAATCCTGTACAGCTGGGGATTCTAAAGACCTTCCATTTCAGTGCTGCTGCTGATGCCCCCCCAGCACCAGCTGGAGGCCACAATAGCAAAACGAAACAAAGCTCTGTCCAATGACTGGGTTTGCGTATTTTCCCTAAGCCAAAAATAGATGGTGTATAATATTTTATTTTCTGGTGAGGGAATTAAAAAAAACAGATGCTAGTTCATGTCATTTATGAAAGAGATATTGAAGGAAGGTTTACAAGTGTCTGTTGTGAGGGGAGGGGGTGGTCTCCACAATTCGTGGCACTATTGTGTTTCTCCTGTCCCATCTGTTCTGTATCAATGCTGAATGCATTGGTGCAGCCCCAGTAAACCTGCTTGATTAGTCTGACATCTGTAGTTGTGCACTTTGAGGTCCTTGACCCTCAACATCAGTCACCAGTGTTTCATTTCTGTTCTGCTTGCACATGCCCTAAAAGTACCTTCTATTGTGGTAACAGTTATTCCTATTTTCAACAGAAAATGCCTTAGCCAGCATACCCATCCCAGCCTGAAAGGGGCATGGCTGGGAATGATTGGTCTCACAAAATGTCACCTTGCCCCCCCACATAAATGTATGTATCACAGGCCCCTGTAAAGTTGCCCCCCCTTAATCCTTCAGGGAATCCATCGCCCTACCTCACCCCTTGTTCCAATCCCCTGTCAAGGGATTCTTGTCACTGATGGGACTTACAGTAAATCGTACAATGCCGCAAAAATAAGGTAATGACTGTATTCAGGGATGGGCAATGGATTTCTGATGTAAATTTAGATGTGGGTTTAATTACTTAATTACACTAATAATAGCCCTGTTTAGTCTTTTGTTTGCTTTACTTCCACATGAAGCCTCGATCGACCCAAACGGCACTCCCTACTCACATGAAACCCACAGTGCTGCACCGTCTCACAGTCGTGCCTACGCACCGGACCCCAACGATACGGCACTGCACCAACACCGCACCAGAGGACGGGGTCGCAACACGCCGCCGGCGAGGACAGGAACCCCAACTGCGTCCAGACAGCCGAAAGCCGTCTGAAACGTTGCCAGACCAGTTTTCAGGAATATCGTGGGCGTCCAGGAATACCGGATTTCTGAAGGGTTCATCCAGCGCCCCCAGCACAGCATGGAGAATAAAGTCACCTAAGCACTGGTTTTGTTTAGCCCCAGGCTCTCACTTCCTCCATTGGCCTTGGACCAACAAGAATGGAGCCCTTGTCAGCCACTGCGCTCCCTAACTGGGGATAGCTGAACCGACGCTTTGCGGGAATCAATATTAATCCACCGACATGACACCCAGAAGGTAAGGCTGCAGTGTTTCCCCTGCGTTTCCCTCCGGCTGCTTAGCATTATTGAATAAAAAAAACTCACCCACATTTTCCTTCACAGTAGTCAGGCCCGTAGGCATTTTTAAAAGTTCAAGCGAGGGGCTTTGGGGATGATCTTATTTAACCAGCTGGAAGTCCTTTCAGATGCACTAGATGGATGTACAGATAAACAGCGCCCTCCACCCCCTTTCATTCCCACCCCCACTGTTGTTCCAGGGAAACCCCGTGATTGTTTTCTCTGCTGTACAGAAAGCAGAGGACCAAGATGCATCGCCAAACTGTGTCTAAACCGAGGATCAAGTGGGATATGGGCTCTCTGGACCATCATGAACACATTGCACACAGAGAAACTCCAGCAAGACATCGTGGCTACCAGCTCCCACTTGCCGCGTCCAGTATTAGCAGCAGCCCAGTATGACCAGGGCCACTGAGGAACAGTGGCTGAAAAGTAAATAATAAAATCAAGGCTGAGAGATCAATGTAGCCACTGAAACGAAGAGGTAGCTTGGGAAATGAGTGAGCAACCCCCCCCCCCCCCCCCCCCCCCCCCCGAAAAAATTATCACCCCCCCTCTTTCTGTGTTTTGCGCGCACACTAAAGGGGAGGCCACCTCGGCAAAGCCCCCCACCCCTAAACACCCCA
>JAABNY020000008.1:25504088-25530428 GCA_015164015.2 Brevimyrus niger
CGTGCCCGTTGCTTCCAGGATAGGCTCCGGACCCCCCGCGACCCAGTAGGATAAGCGGTTTGGAAAATGGATGGATGAATGCTTAGATTCATAGATTAATTTCTCTTCACATTCTTGTTATGTAAACTTTTACCCACACTAATTCTGAATGTACGCATTTGTTTTTCAGACGCTTCATTGGTATAAACCCTGAAAAAGGCACCAAGGGTGGAAATGTCCTATCAAAGCGGACAGGGAAGGTCACCCACAAGAAGAAAACAGTCAACACTCGGGTTGCCAGTCTACTTAAGAAGCTAATGGACTTCGAGTGGGATTTCATATAAGTGAACCCACTCATTCACTGATATACCACACACACACCTTACACATACTCTTCACTCATGACAAAAACATTCTTTTAGTGTGTTTATTGCACAATTTTTTTCAGGTGTTCATTTTTGAATACCTACATTTTGACTTCATTCTACATTGAATTTTTTCTTTAATTTATATTCACTAATAATTCAGTAATTCAGTCATTCTTATTCACTCAGTTCTCTGAGTCATTTAGTTTGTGCTAATGTTATATGAATGTTGTGTTTATTCAGTTAAAAGTTAATTCTGAAGCTTAAGTTTGTTTAGTCATTCCACTTGCTGTGCTACAGCCACTAATTTTAGTAATATCTTGTGATTAAAAGTGGCTTTAGTTTTTCAAAGGTATATTAAAGCAAGTTTTGAAGTTACACTGCATTGTGTTACATTTCTTATGTTTGTGCATTGTACTAAAACATGTTTTTTAGCAAATCAATTAAATATCTAGGAAAATAATTTCACCTTTTTTATTAGCAGTCCATTTCTCAGTATAACATACAGAAAAAAATAACATTAACTGTTAATTCTTTTGACAACAATGTACTGTTAATGTAGAAATTAGCAGCTTCATTCTGTATTTTCAAAAACAGCAACAAACTGTAAATTTCAACAACAGCAAGACACTGTTAATTTAACAGTAACTTGCTGGCAACTGTGCTGCCAGTTACTTACTGTTTTTTAACGGGACAATTTTTAAGAGTGCAGGCACTGCTCATCACCTGCCTGATACCATCCCAACAGCGAAGCATGGAGGTGGCAGGTGGCACTGTGGGGGTGATTTGCAGCTGCAGGGACTGGGCGACTGGTCGTAGTTGAAGGAATGATGAACATGGCAAAGTACACAGATATCCTGGATGAAAACCTAGTTCAGAGTGCTCAGGACCTCAGACGGGGCTGAAGTTTCACCTTCCAACACGATAATGACCCTAAACACACAGCAAAAACAATACAGGAGTGACTTAGACATAACCCAGTGAATGTACTTCAATGGCCCAGCCAGAGCCCTGACTTAAACCCAATTGAACATCTCTGGAGAGACCTGAAAATGGCTGTACACCAACGTTCCCCATCAAGCCTGACAGAGCTGCAGAGTATTTGCACTGAAGAGTGGCAGAAAATCCTGAAATCCAGGTGTGAAAAAACTTGATGCATCTTTCCCAAGAAGACTCATGGCTGTATTACCTCAAAAAGATGCTTCTAAGTACTGAGCTTACGTCCATTTGATATTTCAGTTTGTCTTCATAAATTTGCAAGAAATTCTATAATTCTTTGTTTGTGTTGTCCTTATGGGATACTGAGTGTAGACTCACGAGGAACAAAAGTTAGTTTACATAATTTAGGCATGAAGCCACAACATGACAAATGATTGAAAATTGAAAGGGGTTTGAATACTTTCTGAATGCACTGTATAATTTATGGGTAGTGTACTGAAACAGAGGAACCATTACCTCTTTTATATGTTGTTTCTTCCATTTACCACTGAGCAAATAATAAACGTGTAAATTATACTGGATTTTGAAAACAAATGAAACACATACATTAACAGAAGGCTCTCTAGTCTGTGTGAAAATGAAGGGAAGATACATTGTACTAGCTACAGGTATAATTTGTAGTTGAATTTTTTATAAAGTTAAATTTTCTCCCAATAAAATCATAAATTTTTATATTTTCATTTCCTTTTTACATTACATTAAAAAAATACACATTTGTAGAATTATAACAGTACAACAAAGTCTAGTCATGGTGGCATTTTATTCAGATCCTAGGAGGGGAAGTAAGGGAGTAGGTAGATTTACAAGGCCGAAATTACCAACCAAGATTACACATATTAAACTGAAATTCTGTCTTTGTAACCTGTGCAAAGCGTTATAACACATCACACATTTACACTGGCAAGAAACCGTAAAAAGAAACAGTCTGAAGTTCAAAAGGTCAGCATATAAAACAAATCAACAGGACCTTTAGTTCACCTCAATACTCTCCATCTCAAACCCTTGACATGTCAATAAGTGGACTCTTCCAGCCAGGCTTCTGGAAACTTGAAGTAGACTGACGGGTGGCAGGTGTCATTGCCGATTTGAACCATTCGCCCAAGCAGTGATGAGGGGCAGCTGGGAAGCATCTTCAGTCCCTGAAGTCATATTCTCAGCTTTATTAAGTGCTGTCCAAAATACACTGAAAGGCTAAAGTCAATATTGCTAGTGGTAAGTTAACCTATTAAGTTCAGTACATGCAGGTCTTTCAAGTGGCGGGTCATGGCTCTTTGAGCCCTGTTCTGTCAATCTTGTCACTCATGCTTTGAAAGGGCCAAGCCATGCTGCCAAAAATGTATATGTTTGCAGTCAGCTCTGCCTGGTAAAACTGAACAACTCCAAGACGTTTCAAAGCCCCTCACATACATTTGAGAGAAGACTGTTAAAATTGCCGAGTCACTTGCCCTGGGCCACAGAGGATTTTACTCATTATGCTGAACGACAGGCCCCTAATAGTATAATTTTAAGGTTTATGAACGTTTTTGTATTGAACTGAAGTGATAGTGATAATTGCTAATGCTCTACATTAATGAAGGTGAATTAATTATAATTGTGTCACTTTGTTTAGCCACAATGAAGGCTGCACTTGCACAGACAATTGACTTACTGTGGTTTTCTTGGGCTGTTATTTCATCATATACTGTAGCTTCCATTAGAGGGAGAGACTGTTAAAATAATTATTATATTTTAATAATTTGTAAACTCAGACGTGCTGGAGCTCATAAAGAGACCAACTGCCACCACCATTTAATGAGGAAGTGGAGCAAACTGACTTACTGTCACACACACAACAGTGATGTGCTATTAATTATTTAAACATGTAACAATCCATTATTTTCACTGAACACCAGTTAGTAATTTCAAATTGATAGACAGACTTACCCTATTAGATGAGGTTAATGGGCCAGAAAGTAACCTCATATTTCAGTGGCCAAGAAATGGACATGGGGTGGTTTTTCTGTTTCAAATGAAATGTCAGATAAGCAAAACACACTAAATTCGGTAGATGTATGTGAAAAGATATCATACAACAAATATATATCTATATATATATATTCCTTTAGTTCAATTTGTATTCATTCCAAAGTTTAACTACATTCCAAGCATAGGTATATTAATATATAATTTATATGAGAACTGAGGTGCCTGCCAGAGGTCTCCGAGCTGAGCTCCAGCAATAATAAAGCACTGATTATATTATATATGAATACATAGAATTCCTACTTTTGGGTGTGCATATGTTGGCCTTCTAACAGTAACTGACAGCACCTTTATGTATATCCTTACTCTCATTACTCGAAAATGGTACTGAACAGGAAAAGAATGACATGTCGTTTGTAATTATCTTTATCGAATGACACTGCTGCAGTGGCCAGTGCATTCCATGTCCCCTTTATTTTAATTACCATGATGAATCGTAAAATACGATGTTAATGTGGACTGACCTTGTAGAATTCCACTTAACGATATGCTCATATAATCTACTAAAGTGAAAATGACTCATAAATACGATCATCATAAGAAGAGTATTTTTTGGTTTTAGTTGAAACCGTCTGTCCGTCCATCTATCCATCCATCTAAATATCTGTTTTCAATAACAAAGTATGTTCTGGAAAACACAGGACATACACAGGGTACATCTCAGGAAAAAGCCACTGTGGAGATGCTTGCTTGGTATTGTGTTGTCAAAGTAACAAATATGGTACTGAAATATGCGCCCAGTATTTGTTAGGCCAGAATGAAAGATGATGATGAACTCTTTAGAAAATTTGTATTGCAAATAAATATCCAACAGTTCTCTAACTCTGTCTCCATATCATTGTTGAATGAACACAACTTATGAAAGTAACTAAAGTATGCGTTTTACCCCCATAATATTACAGAGGTTTTGCATATATTTCCAGTGACCTCATTAGACCTCCTCCGCTCCATGTTTAAATCACTGGGTGTCCTAACGGAGAACAAAATTCTCAAAGTTAACGACAGAGTGAACCGCTGAACCACTACTCCCCAATTTCCAAGGCAAAGCAGAAGATAGGAGCAGGCAGGCTTTATGTAGACTGAGGGAGAGCGGGAGGAGACGGATGGAGGCGATGGAGAAACTGACGGAGGCGAACGCTGTGGGGCGCCCGGGCCGCTGAGAAACAGCCGCGGCAGCAGACGCTTTAATGTCACTGCCTTTGTCCCCGCCGACACCGGCTCACTTCTGCCGCCGAGATTAATTGAAACCAGCAGTTCAGAGGGGCCTCTCGCTGAGCCGAGAAGTAATGCCTGTGTTCAAGTGAGGCTGCTGGCACTGGAGAGGATGTCATCTGGACTTGGATGGGAGGTTACGGCAGTTGTGTGGGAGGTGGGGAGCTTCTCATTCTCTCCTGTCTGCAATAAAAGCTGATTAGAGTTAAAACAGTTGGTCAGGCCTCCCCCTCCATGACAGTTGCGCGATTATCAGCAGAAGCTGTCATCTGTGAAATGAAATTTGGACAGGGGGACTAAAAGGGGCCATGTGGAGGGAGGAAATTGTGGGTGGGGTATGGGGGGGGTTGCTAGGCAGATAGAGAGAGAGACACAATTTTGACCTTAAATGAATCATTTCAAATCACATTTTTACGTATCATTCCTATAGAGTACAGGGCTGGGAGTAAAGATGTACTTGATTATTCAGCCATTGCCACTGGAATCAGACCTTCACCCATGCATTGCAGCATTCATTCATGCGATCACTGTTAATGGTCATGGGAGTTATCGGTACAGGCCCTGTAGGAATGCATTTTTAGATGAACAATCTATATTTCAGGAAGGTTTCCCAAACCTGACACCTTTGAAAAAATAAAAATAAATAAAAATACTGTCTCATTTAAATTTCTGTTTCCATTATGTCTTCTGTTTCAAACTCCAGGACCAATAATGAATACATATTGTAGTAATACGCCTTCAAAAAGTGGCCAAAGAGGACTATTGACAGAATTTCATATGTGATTAAACACTGTAAGGCAAAAGAATGACGATACACACAAAATCCTGATCTTCACCTCATTGCTCAAATTCAGTTTAATATGAAAAGAAAATTCACTGTGTATCCTGAACACCATATTAAAAACTTTTGATTCTTTTACACTTTGCTTCTAAGTCAAACAACAAATTAAAAAAGAAATACAGTACATATTGATTTGGAATGTACCTGAAGTATTTGAACTGTGAAGTTAGAACTAAGTTATTTGAACTGTCACCTGTGTCATCTCACAATAACATTGAGGAATCTAAAGTGATGAAATCCAAAATCATTGTGGTGAGAGCTGGTAGTGCCTATAACACCAACCGCTCTCTTCAGAGGTATTTCCCCAGTAAAATGTCAAATTGTTCAGTGTATACAGCTTTACACTTTGCTGGAGTTACATCACACTGGAGGAAATCCCGAAAGCAGGCATTAAACGTAAAACCCACGAATCACACTGGTGAATATTTCATCAAATGCCATATGTGGCCTCATTAGAGACGAGGCCTTATTTTCTGCCACTTTGCGCTGTTTGATCTCCACACCAGAGCAACAGATGGGGAAGTAAACCTTTGACATACTCCACTGGAGTCATCCTGCTGGCTGTGAACAATTTATCAGCATTGTGCTTCCCAGCTTTTCAGATTAATGCAGGAGAGATGATATGCTCCGCAGGCAGAGAGCTAATAATCTAACAATGCAGTCTGATGCACACACATGCACTGCAGTTAACTGTTGCTTGCAGCACCTTGTGTTGACGTTTGCAAATGTTTTTTATAATTGTCTAATTTTCTTACACCTAGTTCATTTTACAGCGCTTGGGTTGAGACACAAACTTTACGTAATATTGCATGGCTCATTACAACAAATTAATTTTTGTGTAGCACGCTATCACATCACTTTACAGCATCCCCACCCAAAGACCCCAGTGAGTAAGCCATACTGTAGGTGACAGTGGCAAGGAAAAATCCCCTAGAAGCAAGAAACCTTGGGAGGGACCAGACTCAAAGGGGGAGCCCATTCTCTTGGGGCCAGCAGGGAAAGTCAAATCGGCGAGATGGCTAAGTGGCAAGTCACACTGTCAGAGTCATAAGATTTGAGTCACAACCAGGGAGCAGGGAGGTGATGGCAAGCCGGCGCTCCTTCAGACCGACAGGTGGAAAACCAGCATCGGCATAAAACAGCACTGAAGGACAATGGTAAACCACTTACAGCATCTGGGAGAACTTCCATTGTTTGCAGGGAGAAGATATGCTTGTGTTTTTGTTTCTCTTAGATATTAGGCAGGTATCACATTTTTAATTGGGGAAAATAGAAATATTAAAATTGAAAAGTCCCCAGTCTGGTCCTCCATGCTGCCTGTCATAAGATCCAGGCCTCATGAGACACAGGACTGGGTTATCATTTAGGAAGATAGACAGAGAGATCCATGGAGACTTTGATGGACAAGGAGCAGGAATATGTTGAACAACAATTAACAAAATCTGTGTATAATAGATAAATCCTACAAAGATACTGCAGTATTCTACATATTCACTATCAGGTACTTCAACCATTTGGATATCTATCCATTTTCTGTACCTGCTTGTTCTATTCAGGGTTGCAGGGGGTTTGGAGGCAGGGAAGAACTCCAGATGGGGCACTACCTAATCACCCACTCTCACCTTTGGACAACTCCAATCAAGTTTTGGACTGTGTGGGGAAACTGTAGGAAATCCCCACAATGTCGCAGAGAGAACATGCAAACTCCACACAAATAGGCAGCAACTTGTCAACCTCATCCCAGATTTGTAAGGCACCAGTGCAAACTGCTGCACCACGGCGCCAACCCCTAGTTTGTATAAGTAGCAGTGGTGGACGGTGCACAGCCGCAAACATGAGGAACAAACCACCAGAACAACCAAGTACACCACCCTGGGACTTTCTGCCAGGAATATCTCTGCAATGACTCTCCTCCTAGTCTGATGCTAGAGGCACACTGCTTCAATCCACCAACAAGCAGGAGCAAAGATGTGCTTCCAGCGTAAAAATATATTTATTTTCATAAAGCAGTTCAAAAACAGAATCAACAAAACCCAACCATCTGTGTCCAAACACACACACACACGCACGCAAAACAGCACTGCAATCTTAACCACACATGGCACAGTGTGAAATCCCACCACCAGGATGCCAGCCTCCTCACCGTTTGTCCCCCAGTACCTGGTAAAAGACAAAACAGCAGGTCAATTTGAGAAGGTTACAATACATAAACAATGAAAACACAACCAGTACAAGACATATCGCTTTCCCACAGACGATATAACGGGACGCTAAATCAAATTACCGTACAGTGCAATCCAGCAACTAAACAAAGACTAAAGGAGGGCACGGTAATTCTCCAAGGAATCTCCAACTGAAGAGGCGTCCGAAACAGGAGATGAATCACACCAGCAACAGTAGAGACAAAAACAGCTGCGATAAGTCCCAGCAACTCCAAGAATAAACTCTATAACTGCATGGGACTACAATTATCCTGAAAAATATACACCAACATCAAAATACATGTGTCACGATCGAGGCAACTCTAAACAGAAGAAAAACTAAATTACCTACGCCCCGGCCGTCTGCAGCAATAATAATCCCATATATATATATAGTTCGAGGTTTCACCAAAGCAGTAGCGTTCGTCGCAAATATCTAACATTCGACAATTCAATTACTGTCATTATTGTCATTGTCATTATTCATTACATAACAAAAATGTTAACTGAGCGTGTCCGGTACAAATGTAATATTATGTAAGGCATACCTGTATGAACTACGAAAGAATTACCCATGGATAATGGGATGGGTGGAGCTCTCCGAACGATACACCGTACATCCTTAGCTGGAATATAAAGTAGACTGCCATTAAATGAACAACTGGGGAAGTACCCAATCAGTCACCCTCACACCACCACATATACACGAAATATGTAACACCTAAAAAACACATTCACTTGAATATAAACAAAAGACAAAATAATATTAATTGATCTTTTATAGCTATATGCAAAAGTATAAGCCTCTAACAAAAACCAAGATAATATAATATGCAGGGGCAATCTCAACCACATATTAAGCAGATGAGACCACCGGAAATGGTGACAGCACAGTCAATATAGCTGTTTGGAGTTTAACATTTGATTAACTTAATATAGGTCTATTCCTCAAACAGAAAGTTTCAAACAGCCATGTCTCTTATACTGTATGTAAACTGGTGGCTCACGTTTAGAGTTAACACAGGGCTCCATTCTCAGTAATGGTAATTTCCACTGGTCTTTATTGTAAGATGGAGTGGTTTTCATATTTGTACAGACAAAAACATAAATACTTTTCCGTAAAAATAGCTTTTTCCACATTTAGCTTTGAAGAAATCATTTTAAAAAATGCCTTTCTTGGGCGAAATCATTTTGAGTTCTTGTAACCTTTATAATATCACTCCGTAGTAATTATTTAAGATGAATGTCGACATGGCAGAATGACTGAAACGTGCTGTACCCGAATTTGTACAATTTATATATTTATGTTATACGTTAGGCTACACAACGCTTTTTCCGACAGATAGAGTTCGTGAAAGTTCTCATTTTCTTTTAAAACGTAACGATGGTTTCTGAATACTGATTGCCACTAGATGGCAAACTATTGCCGGAGCACATAAGGACTTTCAGAATTTACGTATAATGACAGACAGGCAGACTAATTGTACTTGGTTTAATTGCTGCATCATAATAAATAATAATCTAATCGCTATAATTGTGCAAAATACGCATAATTTAGATGTTTAAATATGTTGGCCCAAATAATCTACCTTAATTTCTTCAATATGAAATGTTTGGCTTTTTATATATAAAAAATTACACACTGTCGCATAATACAATATTTTTTCCTAAGTTATGTAAATCAGAGACTTCTCAAATGTATTTCTATAAGGCACGTACACTACCAGGCGTGGTCCTGACGATTTTATAATTTTCTATTAATGTACATTACTCAGTCTGTCACTTATGAATCAGAATCGGAATCTTGTTATTCGCCAAGTACAGAGAAGTACGAGGAATTTATTTTGGTGCGGGTGGTATCATCAGATAAACAATACATATACAATACACATAATACAAATAAACATGTAAAGGTACAAGGATTTTTACAGGAGATGTGCAATGCTGAGTCAAGCCTGTGGACAATATAAATAAAGAAATAGATAATGGATGGCTGTAATGTACAAAGAGCTTATGTACAGTGCAGATGAGTTCAGTTAGTTAAAATATAATGATAAAGGATATTTACAGGGAGAAATTATAGCTATGGGTGCAGTAATAGCTTGCATTGCGCCGCAGATAAAATGTCACATGCATTAATGTGTGTCTGTTTTATTAAATGCAGCAAACTTGTCATCCTGCTGAACCGCATAAAGCTGTACACATTACCAGTGCAATGGTGGACAAGAAAAAGAAAGAATACAGGTCAGTTAACCTGTATCACTAAAATAGTGATAAAAGACTGCATTATATATTTGATTAATGGGAAGGTACTCAATCGATACGGTCCGTCCCTCTCAATTTAAGCTCCGTCTCCATGGGTGACAATGGAAGCAATATGTTGACATACGTTATAGTTGTATCATATTAGCTGTCAGACTTTAAATATCACACAGGTTCTCCGCCCTTTACTCTGCAGTTCAGTTGCAGCTGAGGGAGCGAAGGGGTTGGGAGACATTCCAACTGTGCAGCAGTATTCACCAAGGTATGGACGAAAAAATATATTATATATATATCGCTGTAGGAAGTAATACAATCTTTTACGTGTTGTATTCAGCAATATAACTTTTACGTGATGTTTTCAGTAACATAACTTTAAGTGTTTATTGTATAAAAACCTGTTCATACTTAGGTTTCGTTATTGCATTGGAGATAGTATTATTGCTGGGTTATTTAATTTCCATGAAGCACCTAAGACCCCATGACCATTTTAAGCATTCAGGTCAACTTCAATAGGCTATGGCTCATTGTCAAGTTATAGGTGTACAACATTCATACTAATGTTTTAACCACAGAAGACTAATTTTTTCATTGTATTTTCCAACTGTATAGTAACCAACAACTTTGCCTTTGTTAATACCATGTACTATAACATTTAACATGTTAATACCATGTCTATTAACCACCTAGTATTATTCAGATTATTCAGGGGCATAACTAGAAATTCTGGGCCCCAATTATCCAGGGATGTATTGGGATTACAAATCGACAATGGACTTTTGACCATACAGACCCCAAGACATTGATTCCACTTCGTGTATAGCTTGCAACACGCATGTGTACACATACAACACCTACAAACACATAGGTTTTGTGAAGGGCGGCACACTGGCTAGCATTTTGCCTCACATTTCCAGGGTTGGGATGAATATTTGGAGTTTGCTTGCTATTATGAATCTGCGTTTGTCCTGTATCATCTCACCCTCACGCTTTCTCTGTGTGACTATATGTAGACTGTGGAGATGGCCACTACGAAGGAGAAACTCATTGAACATGTGATGAAAGGGGAGACAGTCGGCTCAAGGAACAAAGTGACCGTAGTGGGTGTGGGAATGGTGGGCATGGCCTCTGCCATCAGCATTCTTCTGAAGGTGAGCAAGGGGAGCAGGTGCGGAGCCGTATGGTCAACTATGAGCAGCATTACAATGTATTTATCTGAATATTTACTGCAGATATCCTCAGACCTATTAACGGAAGATGTCTTTCCTGATCTATAAACAACTAACAATCCCAGTCACAGAGGAGAACATTGATTTAATAACTTACCAACCAGCCCTTCAATATCTGGACTTTGATAATCTGTTTCAACAACGATGAAAATTGGGCCCCATAACAGAATTGCAAAATGAAGAAAACCTCAAAGGATGATGTCATTTCCTTTTGGTGAGCAGGAGCTGGCAGATGAGATTGCCTTGGTTGATGTGATGGAAGACAAGCTGAAGGGCGAGGCACTGGATCTGCAGCATGGGGGGCTCTTTCTGCGCACACCCAAGATTGTAGCTGACAAAGGTCAGAGTGTACTAGACTGTAGGGTATTCCAAAATGCTAGCTGAAGGAGTGCATTGAAATATGAGAACGGACATAAATAGGGAATGATCTGTTATATTGAGTGGCATGGCCTTATAGACTTAAGTTCATGGGAAAAATCTCATGACACAAAAACAATTGTAACTGCTTTGAGTGAAAAGATGGAATTACACAGGAGTAAACTTTTCACCTGATGTGAATCATGCCTCCTTATCCTTCTTTGGGTTAGCTAATGGGTTAGAAATGAGTTAACACATTTATCGTTAAGGATTTAGCCACTTCACTTAGCTCCATCGAGACAGATAATTGACAGTGAAGAGATATACAGATGACACTGTGATGCAGGCTGACCTGACTTTGTTTCACATTGGTCTGTTTTTGCAGAATTACTCTTTTAGAGTCCAAATATGCAGGCATCATGTGATAGGCACAACATGAGTTCTGTATTGTGATTCTTGCAATAACTTTAAAATGCTTATCATGGATACAGTTGCAACTGTTCATGATAAATTATCATCATATCACCCACCACTGTTTCAGACTACTCTGTGACAGCCAATTCCATGGTGGTGGTGGTGACCGCTGGTGCCCGGCAACAGGAAGGGGAGAGCCGACTCAACCTGGTCCAGCGCAATGTCAACATCTTCAAATTCATCATCCCCAACATTGTCAAGTATAGCCCAAACTGCATCATCCTTGTAGTTTCTAATCCGGGTAGGTAAATGTTTCTTTACTTCCAAAGAATAAAAAAAAATACGAGAAACACTATCACACTCGTACTCTATATTTGGGTGGATATCATTATGTAATGTAAAAAATCCAATGTTTAAAAGTCAGAGTTACCATTGGATCACACTTGGTGAGTAGCACTTTAGAATTAATTTTTAAGTTTTTTCGAGACCATAAAACAAAAGCTATAATCAGATATGGGTGGTGGTGTCTTAATAGTTAGGGAAGCAAGTGAAAGATTGCTGGTTCAAATCTTTAACCAGTAAGGCACCACTGAGGTTCCCTGAGCTCAAGGTACTGCTCCCCGGGCACTGAATTAGCTGCCCCCTACTGTCACATATGGGTTAAATGCAGAGGACACATTTCGTTGTTGTGTGCTGTGGTGTGTCGACAATGACCACTGATCACTAAATTCTAATTCTTCAAATAAACCATTTGTAAATCATTGTAAATCTGATCTGGTTGTAACATACTGATGTCTACAATGCCGTACAATGTCTTTTCTTGCTCCACTCAGTGGATATTCTGACCTATGTGGCCTGGAAGCTAAGTGGCTTCCCCAGACACCGTGTGATTGGCAGTGGTACCAACCTGGACTCCGCTCGCTTCCGCTTCCTGATGAGTGAGAAGCTGAACCTTCACCCCTCCAGCTGCCATGGTTGGATCATTGGAGAGCATGGAGACTCCAGCGGTAAGGCCACTAATCCCATTCAACCTTGCAAATTCCACTTAATCCTCGTTGATTCTATTACACTCCTTGCTGATTTCGCATCTAACAACCCTTTCAATTGATACAAAATAAGCTTTTAAGGCATTGGGTAAATGTCCAAGAAGAAACATATTTGAAACAGAAGACCATAAAATGCAGAATGGTTCAGTTCATATTGGCAAATTAATGGTTCTTTTCACAGTGCCTGTTTGGAGTGGGGTGAATGTAGCTGGTGTCAACCTCCAAAAACTCAATCCAGATATGGGAACAGAAAAGGATAAGGAAGACTGGAAGATAGTCCATAAGATGGTTGTTGATGGGTTAGTCTATCTCCTAATTACCCATTCAAGTAATTACTGTTTTGCTATTTGCATAAAAAAATTACAGCTAACATGTCTGAAAAAGCGTTTTTTTTTTTTTTTTTTTTTTAAGTACTTTTAAAAATAAATAAATAAATTGATATGCATTCTTTGGACTCTTTACATTGGGCTAATTATTGATTTGTTTCCCCTCTTAGTGCCTATGAAGTTATTAAACTGAAGGGTTATACTTCCTGGGCTATTGGTATGTCTGTGGGTGACCTAGTAGAGACCATCCTGAAGAACTTGCGCAAGGTACACCCTGTTTCCACACTGGTCCAGGTGAGCTTTCATCCACAATTGGTTAATATGTTTGTTTCATAAAAGCTGAGGTCCAGTTATCCTCATTGAGGGATGGATGCAATGCCCGTAGAAACAAATTGAAACTCTAAGAATTTAATGTCAGCTAACCAATAAACTCCTGATGAGAACTTTAAAAAGGCAAATGGCTTTTAAGATTGAAAAGCTCAGTCTGCTGGGATTCTAGGAATTTACTTGACTCCACTACCTATCCTTTAATCTCGGATAAACAGAGTTTAAGCTACTTCACCACAGATGGAGTCACTAACGGGCTTCCTCCTCCCTCAGGGCATGTACGGAGTGAAGGACGAGGTTTTCCTCAGCGTGCCCTGTGTGCTGGGCAATAGCGGCTTGACAGACATAGTACACATGACCCTGCAGCCTGAAGAGGAGAAGCAGCTGGTGAAGAGCTCAGAGACCCTGTGGAGTGTGCAGAAGGAGCTGACCCTATGAGGCTCTCACAAAATCAATGAACCGCAGTCCCTGGCTCCTCAGTTATTTCTGCCTGCCCCCATTTCCTTGTCAAAATGCCACCTCTTCCCTCCTACCTGCTGTCCCAGAGGAAAACTAAACACTGACCATAGCAATGTTCTCTTAGCACTGCGAAAGCTCCACATTTTGAAGCACCTATTTCAGGTCTCTTCAGTTGTAATGTCGTTAACATATGAAATAATATCTGGCAGAGTTGCTTTCTGCATCCATACATTATTCCTAAGAACTTGAATGTATATTGTGTACTGTAATGTATGTCTGTGTACACAATATGAACTGCATGAATCCATATTTTACAAAGCACAATTTGACATCTGAATAAATATTTTTTATAATTTAAGTTTTTAGTCAAAATTACATTATGTCCATTAACTTACCACATGTATACACGAGAAATCAGAAATCAGAAGAGCTGCCTTGTATATGAGCATCAAATAAACAACGCAGAAAATTAGATTTCTTGGTATTCTTCTATATTGTGTATTCCAGTTCTTCCAAGTAAAACTTCCCCATTAAAATGCTTACTGAGAGCACCCAGCCTTCTCCTTTATTATATTAACAAACTCCTGGCAGCCCATCAAGATGTCCACAGAGGGATTCTGGGAAACAAACTAAGGAGGCAAAATAAATTTAACTGCCTTTATTTTATACATTTCTAAGAATCTATAAATGTCTCTTATTAAAGAAAATGAATACATATTATGTTTTTATATGCTTACATTGAGACTTACCTTGACCATGACAAAAGCATAACATTACTGTGTAAGCTTATAAATTATGGGTCACAAAAAAAAATGCATTATCTAAAATATGACAACACATCTTTTACTTAAAAAACCTTCATATTCAACGATCTTGCATATCAAGTAAAAGCAAATATTTGAAGCTAATGTGCGAGAAAAAAACACACCCTGTAAAAAAATTTAATCTAACTTTTTTTTCGACATTAGATAATACTTTCCCACCATTCTAGGACCATTCACTTGTTAACCCAGCTTAATAGTTCTCTCACTGTGATTTGAAACCCTACACAATTCCCTTATTTAGAAATTAAGAACCCAAAGCATTAAAAACACATTTTGGAAAATGGTCGCACCACCCCTTATTTGTCTCATCATACACACATCTCATTTTATGTAAGATTTCCTTTTCATGAAGCGTGAGATGTCTTGGCACCCCTCATTCATAGTCATACTGTAGTTCACCTCAGTTCTCTCCCCAGCTAGAGAATCCTGGTCCTTTCCAGTCCTTGACACTCTTTTAATGTTGCATCAAACGATGTGCAAATCTGTTATACTGCATAGGGTTTATATGGTGTAACATGCTAAACATCTTGCCATTATAGTTTATTTATGACAGCAATTTTTAAATAAATAAAAAGCAGTGGAGTTAAATAAATCCTGACCCTCTTATCAACCTCTGGTTGGTTGTCACCACGTCCTTTAGGTTTTCCTTTATGAGCACAGTTCCTTCAAGGTATATGTTTTACACCATTGATTAAAGGTTGGCTCCATGTCACATAATACAGTGACGTGCAGCTGCAGGGCAGAAACAAGAGAACAGATGACAGCTAATCAGACAAAGGTTCAGTGAAGGGGAGGGGGATTCAGAAGAGGTTGCTGAAACCAGTGCTCTTCCTGGCTTTCTACATCAGTGTCCACAGTTGGAACCGTTTATGGGATAAGAGCCACAAATGCTGCAAAGAGAAACACCGGAAAACGGGGTGTACAGAAAAAAACACCAAACTAACCTGCTTCCCCTACACCAACCGCAGCTATGAACTCTTCTGAGTCAAACATCAAGTCAATAACATGAAAAGAAGTAAGAATAAGAAACAGTAACTCCCCACAAACCAGTTGCTGACTAGTCAATGGATAGTTACACCACAAAACAGGGGGTCAAGTTGTACTAGACATGGGAATTATCATTCAGAAAAAGCAAAAAGATGACACCAACAGCACACAAAAAAATGCTCACTTATTTCCAGTTCTCAAGAGACAGAGTGTGCTGGTTTTCAAAACCTTGGCTTCTAAATGCTTTATTGTAATTATGTTTCTAAAAAGCCACCTCACCTGGCACTTCAGGTGTAAATCAGGTGCTAATTAATATGTAAACTAAAACCAGCAAAACCTTCAGCATAAGGAAATATGCATTGCCGGGTTCCTATTAGAAGGCAGGAAGAAGGGAAGGAGGAGAGAGTCAAGGACACAAAACGGTGATAGATGGGAGACATAAGAAAGTGGACAAAAATAGGCAGGAGCTCACCTTGAGAAAGACTTCCAAGTCAATGACTTCATGCCACAGAACCTCCCCCAGGTAGAACACGGTGTCCTTGATGGCGTTCTCCTCAGCATACAGGCTTAGGATCAGCTTGTAGAGAGGTGTTGTGGGTAGGACAATGTTGTTGATGCCCCTGCACTCTGATTGGCTCTCCATCTTCCCGAGGGCAGTGGTCAGTCCCCCATCCTTCTGCTTCAGAAGGTCAATATTCTATTCCACCTCCATCTGCCTCAGAATGAGTGCACATGCACTCGTGCAGAGATGCACTTATATTCGTGCACACACATACACAGTCAACGATCCATTACAAGTACTGCATTGTTAGATTTGCTCCACAGTTCTTTGAATACCCTGTAAAAAATCCCTTAATTATGTATAGCCTCACATCCTTAGTTCACAAACATAACAAGAACACAGCATGAAACACATATGAATATATGTATGTGAATCTAACACTGATAGGATGACCATTAAGAGGCTAGAAAGACTTTAAATAATATTAAATAATACATTAATAATAATAAGCCATTATCAGACAGTTTAACAGAGACTCAAAAAAGATACACTGTGATCAAGCCATGAAATAAAAAGCTTCCCAACAAATGCACAGTTAAACATCAGTATAATCAAGGTAGAAGACAACGGTAGGCATCAACCTCATGATTTCTTGGTCAAGGCGGAACAACCATTTCCTCCAGCTTCTGGTGGCCTTTCTTCAAGTCCTCTTTAGTCCTTTTCAGCTCAGCCTGGGCCTGATCCACCTCCTCTTTTATTCCCCTGCACAGCCAATTGCTCACTGCCGACACCAGAGAGGCATGGATGGTGTCTTCACTAATAGTGGCAGCATGACAGAAATGGGAAATCGGTGTTTTGGCTTGTCATTCAGAGCAAATGAAGTCAGTTTTAAAGACTTTACGACTGAGATATTTATTTATGTATTAACCAACATGATTAATTCACCACATATCCACCCATTTTCACTAACTGACAATTAGTGGTGTTGGTGTTGGGGAGGGACGATCAGTGCAGATCTCCATTATTTGAGTAGTCATGTCTTTACCTTTGGTGCTGCTAACTCTGAATATTGATTAAGTTTAAATATTAACCTGCAAAAAAGAACAGAAATAAGTTCCAAGAATTTTACCCAGGACACAGGACAACAGGGTACCAATCCTTACTCGTTCAAAAGATGAGTAATAATACCAGGAATGAGTAATCATATTAAGTAATCATGAACTTCATACCGACCAAAATAATCTATAGACTACTAAGAGACATCAATTAACCTAATTCATGTCTCTGGAATACTGGATGAATTCTGTGTGATACAGGGAGAACAAGCAAACTCCACACACACTGAGGGGGAAATCAAACACCAAACCTTGGGTGTGTAAGGCAGGGAATGCTATCCACTGAACCACCATGCCACTCACGAGGAGAAGCATTACCCTGAAAATAGGACTTTTAACTATTAATATCAAACAGCTTAAAGCTTAACATGCAGAACTGAGTTTGTACAGCTGAAATCAAATATTTGCTGGTATAAAGCAGCTGCATGGCTGTGTAAAGTTTTTCTTTTCCTTTCAGAATAACCAAAGCAGTAGCTGGAAGTAGAGTAGATGGTTTGCCCATTTGAGAGTGAACTGGCCTTTAGAGTCCAAAGTCAGCACTATGAATGTCAGGGTTGATCTCAGAGGCCAGAGCAAACTATGTGAAGAACCTTATACTCCTATTCTAAATATAGAGCCAGGGGAGCTGAAGTATTCACTCCAGGGCCTTTCAAACTGAAGCCGAGTGACCTTTACTACTCAGATCTGGTTACCGCTATAACCCCTCCAGTTGGATCAAGGACTCCCCCATAGTCACAATGGGGCAATTCCAGTCTGAAGACCAGGGTTCAAAGACAGGAAAAGATCGAAGGTATTTGGTACTATAATACTGCAACTGCTACTACTACCACTGTCTGGGAAGTGTAATATGCTGCTATGGAATGCAGAAATTTTTTAGTCATGAAAGTATTACAATGGCAGAATACAGAAAAGGTATTCTAACACTCAGTGCCCTCAACGGAAAGTGCTTAGGTCCAATTTCCATATGTCAGTAGTGACAATAGGCAAAGAATAAAGACTGTCCCCAGACTTTCTTTAGATTCAGCAGACTACTTGCCCACAGATGTGACAGGAATGGGAGCAGTATAGGAAGTATCACCAGCTGTGGCTGGGTATGAGTTCACACTAGAATAAGTTGTTCACACTATGAGTTCACACTATGTATAATGGACACCCCCTGGGGAAAAATAAAACACAATAAAATAATTTAAAAAAAACTTTAAAAAAATTCATTTAATGAGCATTCCAAGTCATTCAAGATGTACTTGCATATACTTATTTCCCAATGATCTAGAGCCAATCATCTTATGTAGCACTGGGAGAGTGACTTGGCCCATAGGTGGACACAGCTGCCGTACCTGGAATGTAGGAAACTGGAGGTGAAAGAGCCGAGTTATACAGAACCCTAACAGCCTCCTTACTCCAGAGAAACCATGATCAGGGGCCATCTAGTGCTCATTCAAAGTATTACACGTTATGCCTCCATTATTAGTCAGCCTCTACCCAACTTATCAACAGACCACTTGTATGTCACAATGGATGTATGTTAGAATAGGATACTTACACTGACATTTAGTTGAGACAATGAGACTGGGAGAAGCATGTCAAGCTGAGATGGTCATGCTATCATCAAAGATGCAATGTCCATGTGCATGTCCAATAGAGCTGGGCAGTATGACCAAAAATTGATATTGCTGTATTTTTCTAAGTTACAGTGATACCTCGGTTCTCAAACTGACTAGAACTCTAATTTCTTGAAAGTCGAACAAACCACTTTGACCTTGAACTCGATCTGAATATCAGAAGTCGAACCGTGAACGCTGACCTAATATAAATTGTATGCGCCAGGAAATGAGTCATACTACAATGCAGTTCTTACTTCAATGCCTTCTTCACAGATTGGACGATTAACCAAATAATACAGCGCAACATTACAGTAACTAAAAATAAAAAATAAATAAATAACTTATGTGTACTATTAGAACATTTATGTAATTTGTTTAAACTTTATCTTACCCAGTAAATTAACTGAAAACCAGTTCTCACTGCTTTACGTGATATTCCGGAGAAACGGCAGATTACGCATCAGAACTGCCTGGGATACAAACGTCATGCGTGTAACTGAACTCTTCAGCCAATAATGGCAAATGTGTGTTATCACGGAGGCGGTTCCAGTTTGTGCAGCCGGGTGAGAGGTCGCAATGCATCTAACTGTAATGCATTGCGTCAGAATCAGAATGCGTTGCTTTAAGCCAGCGCTGTAAGCAAGTCGAACACACCCAATGACCAGACTGCGGAAACAAACTGAAACACGGACTTATGACAACAGCCAGAAACAACTGATCACATGGGGATCCTACACAAGGTTAAGGAGGGGGCGTGGCACACAGAAGGAGCGGATGATCAGGGCAGTACAGGGGTAATGTTGGGATAAGATCTTTATCGTTTTGGAATCCATTAAAAATGTGGTCTTCTTGTTTTATCCTGTTCATTTTGTGTTTGTGTTTAAATACTTAAAAAAAATAGGTGTAATTTGGGGAGCCGGGAACCAATTAATTGGTTTTCCATTATTTCTTATGGGAAAAATTAGATCAGAACTTTTTAGGATTCGATCCGGAGTCCGAAATGGATTAAATTCGAGAACCGAGGTACTACTGTATATCGGTTTCACAGTATACGACATTATTTAAAAAAATATATATATGACTAGGCGTTTACCACATTTTTGTTTTACGTTTTTGCATTGTTCTCACATTATTATTTTATTATTAGCCATTGCGCCTATCGGCTACCTTAATTATAACATACAACTAATGTATTTGTTGGCTAACTGCTTATAGATAAACGGCTAATGTTCTTGCCAGGGTCAGCCCGTGTCTCACTCTGTGTCCCTTCCCCGTTTGGCCAGCAGGTGTTGCTGGTCATCCCATTCTTTGTGTTCTGTCTTTGTTCCTCTTTGTTATCTGTCTGGCCACATGGCTCAATGCATTGAGCATGTGGTTGTCTGTGTTTGAATCCCACCTCCCATATTTGTTGGTTGCTTCCTAGTGTTTTAAGTTTCTCTGGTTTTTGTGTCTGATTTTGTATTTGGTTTCTGTTTTGTTCCTTGTGCCCCTGCTTGTGTCTTCACCTGTTTAATTCCCTAGTGTTGGTTTCTGTTTCTCTGGTTCTTTGGTTAGTTCTTCGTTTCCCTGTCTTGTTCCTTTTGAGTTCATTAGTTTTCACCTGTGCCCTGTTTCCCTGGTTTTCTGTTAATTAGTTTAATCTGTTCTGTATTAGTCATTACTCAGGTTGGTTTTTGTAGTCCCTGCCTTTGTTCTGTCCCTTAGTGGTTTGTTGGTTGTATTTGATTCTGGTTGTTGTTGTTAGCTGCGTATCAGATTTTTGTTATTTTGTCCTTGTTAATCCCTTTTTGGTTTTGACCCCTCGTGCTCTTTTTGCTTTTGTTTGTACTGTTCTCTGTTTTATTTATTAAACCCCTTTTGTGAAGTCTTGGAGCCGCAAGTGGGTCGTCCACCTTCTGTCTGCCATGCTGCCCGCATCCGTGACAGTTCTGGTGTGTGCTGGCCAAGTTAACATTTTTGATAAGTGTTTAATAGTTCAGTATTGCTGGAACGCCAGCTCTACTGACCTCATGAAATTTCTCATGAAGGGATTTCGGTCTTTAAGATGCTTCTCCAGGATTGATGTGCTACTTGACTTTGTCGCCACAACTTTGTAGCACTGTTTGCATAGAGGCTTATCGACATCCTTAGCCTTTCCATGCTCCTCTGCAAAATATATCCAAATGGCACTTGTGCGTTTTTTTTTTTTTTTTTACGAAAGCAGCTTGCAAAGAAACTTCAGCTGCAGCATATGCCATGTTTGGCCAACTCGGTACGTGTGTTAACCAGCACAAATGCATTCAGTGGCTATTAAGAGGAGGGGAGGGGCTGCGTGAGTGTGTGTGTGTTAGTTATAGGAAGTTCGGATCATTTTACCGATTCAGACCTTTGAGTCTCCTGCAGCAAAATGAACGAATCTTTTTCCGAAATCATTTCGTTCATTTTAGCAAAATATTATTAAAATGTTACCTGTTAACTCCTTAACACATTTACTGCTTAGACAAATGTTGATCACACTACAAACAAGAAAACTATAATGCTATAATGATTCGCTCACCTGGCCTCTTATCTGACAAACAGAATTGATTAGTTCATCTCTCAAGTCTTCGGGTTTGAGGACGCTCAATGAGGGTCACTATTATTGGACCACCCTACAAGAGAATACTTGCTCAGTGCACAGGATATCAGGATTTGGCACATGCAAGAAGTACATGAGGAAAGATTGCCGTTAAACTAACAATAGATGGCGCACGGGCGTATTGACAATCCCTGACAGATTTTGAGGTAAAAAAAACTGACTTTTTGAAAAATATAAGATATAAAAAAAATTGAGGCGGGCGGCCATGTATAACAATTTATTAATTTTAAGTGGCCATATGTAGTTTTTTGGCTACGACACTTTTGGGAAACTCACCCCCCATTGTTTTCTGTGTTTCGTGCAATATTCTTCTACGTGCATTATTCTACATCGTGCAATATGTACTGTAAAAGACATTGTTCCTGACATATTGTTTATGCAAAATAAACACATTGTTTATGCAAAACACGTGCATATTTTATAGAAATATTTCATGCAATATGCTTAATTTTAAATCTGCGTGCCATTGTCAAAGGAATGCTAATCCACAAATCGACAGTGTCATAATCATTTTGTAATACTCCAGTCACTTGTCTGTGTTATGAGCATGTTGTACTATTCCAGGGACTCCCGAGAAAACCAGGCAGCAAACCTTGTGGCTACGATCTGTGAAGTCAACTTCAGAAGGGAGGGCCCTCAAAATCTAGCGGTCGGGCTAAGGGAGGAGAAATGGGATTGGGCCAAAAGCATTCAAGAACGACCCATCACTAGTGTATGTGTGCGTGCAAGCACTGTAGTGGTGCTATGTGAAGTTTGGCGAATGAGGCGAAAACCGCACTGTTGGTATCAACATCTAATCAGATTCTCATTTTCCACTTTCCGAACGTTGTGTAGACTATTTAAACCGGTATTGCGGTATAAAAAAACAATAATAAAAAATGTTTTTCGGTGTGAACCGGTATACCGCCCAACACTAATGTCCAATAAATAAAATTGTTTAAATAACTGCAAAATAAAAAATCTGATAGTGACAGAATTTTAAAATTTATGGCAGTGTGCAGGTTAGTTCCTATTGCCGATATTCTTCATGCAGTAGCACAGGCTCACTTGCTTCCGGTAAACAAGATCAACTGACTGAAAACAATGGAAAAAATAACTCTCTGTTGTTGGTTGTTAAAATGCACCTAAAACAATAGCAAAACAAATATAAACTTTTAAAAACATTTTCTCACGTAAATGTTTTCGATAGGAGGTGAGGAGAGAGAGAGGCAAGCTAGGTGTGCATATGTAGTGTTGGCTGGCTCAATAATATTAAACAGATGATAAAAAACAAATGGAACCAAAAATTAATTCTTAGTTGTTTCTTGTTGAAATGCACCACTAATCTATAACATAAAATACAAATATTAAGTTTTACAAGCATGTACAAATAGCTGTACGGTACGTGTTTTCAGTAGATGTGGGGGTTTGAGTGTCATCAGCTGGATGCCTATGCTAACCTTTTTGGACTTGTGAACCCGCTCTCAGAATGGTACTGGCTTATATCTTGGGGAATTACTGTACTGTGATATATTTACAGTTGCATAGAAGACTTCAGTTTCCATTTAAAAACAGGCACACACTGGACGAACTGTAAAGTACAAACCAATATGCATGCAATTTATGAGGTCTTAAATTACAATTACTCATAATAATGTAGGTGCATCTTTTTGCCATGCAGAAATGTCTTCTTTTCTGGACAACATGGATCAGCAAGCAATTTTCTTTACCTCCGTAGTTAACTGGCACTGTTCCAGTTAAAACTCTAGAAGTACCATCACTGGAAACTAGTACAAAAAAATAGTCAGAATGATTAATGAAAAGCAAAATAAAAACAAATGATAGTAAAGACAAACCTAAAACATTTACCCTAAGTGTATATAATGCAAAAAACCTTTATGATTATTAAAGTCAGAATATGGTCCACATTAAAATGCTAATTAAACTATATACCAGTTCAGACTCAGTTAAACTGCGGTTTCCTTGCAATAATTTGGCATTTTGAATGAAAACACACGCCATAGCCAGCCACTTAATTATCATACGCTTCCACCACAAGTTTCGGGTCATTGTACTGTGACATTACGTACGTGATTTCACGTACTGTTAAATCCTTATATTTGTACTGCTAAACAGGAAGAAGATCGGGGTGATTTTATTTAATACAAAAACCCCAACTCGCATAATAATTACTAAGACAGTCGTGTACTTTCGTACTACAATGCTCATCTTTTTCATACACATACCACCTAGATGTTCTTCTAACCTTTGACAACATTTTTTGAGTGCGGCTTCATTGACAACCGCCATAATCGCACAAAATGTAATATATTAATAAAAAGAAATACAACATGGATTTCACAAACCCTCAATTTGACAACATTTATCTCTACTGTTCTAAATTCTCAGTTATCATTAGTTTTCGAGTATACAATTACAAGAGCGAAAACCCTTGTTCAGCATTTTTCTTTTTATTACTTGTTTCGATAGCTTACTGCCGACACTTATCAGACACTTCATTGTTTAGGAAGCAGTTTCGTTAAACAGGAAGTAGTGTCACGCTCCCAGAGCACTTCCTATCTTTTGGTCAGGTGGGCGCCATCATGCGGCCTCGGAGACACAGCTGGGGAGCGCGAGAAGACCGTGAAGCGCAGAAGTGGAAACGTAAGATCCGACCCCCATCCCTTCCTAAAAAATAACTAAAAAACACGATTTTTAAATGTACTCCTTAAGTATTTAAACTGCGGAAAATTACTGCCGGGCTCTAGTATATTCATTATACTCAAATATAATTATGCTACAGGCAGGCATTCGTTGGAATAGTATTTTTATATTCAATGGTTGTAACTCTACAATACACGTATCCCTTTATCAGTTAATATGAAAAGTTACGCTCAGTCTGCTATTTATGTGAACTCATTATTTAAATGTTTAGTAATATGTGGTGCAGTAAGAAAAGCTTGAAAAACCGTCGAAATACAAAAATGAACGTAATTATGTTTAAATGCAGTTCAATGATCGGTAGATGGCGCTGCGTTTTACTGTACGTCTTATCCTTGCTCTTTGACCAAGCAATAACTAACGGGACATAAGGTGCACGCAGATTTGCGAGGTCCGCGGTTTTCCCGCCCAGTTAGGCTATTTTGAAAATACACTTGCGGATAAATATTAGTGTTCAAAAGAACGGCTCTTTTTAAATATTTAGTCAGTTTTAAGAAGCCAGCTTGAGGGCATCTTTATTTATCCTGGAAATAATCACTGGGAGGAATGATGAGGTGAGATTTGTAGTCAAATAATTAAAACTCAGATATCACACACCAATATCTGAATTTGAATTATTCTGAAATATTGATTATTACTTCCCTGGTCAGCGCGTTGGTGGAATAGCGAAAGTTACTGAACTGGATAGGTTGGTGACATTTTATAAACGCGAAATATGTGTTGCGTACACCGATTCCTAATAAAAGTACAGTATTATAGAACTACAAAGATGTAATTCAATGCTGTAAACTGGCTCCGGGGCTTCCCGCTACATTGCGATATTCTGAAGTGTCATGGAATGGGCGTGCTCAGATGGTTAAAGGCGTGTTCACTCCAAATTCCAGCTGACCAATAGACGTGTAAGCTGCTAAGGCCCAACCACCCGTTAAAACAGTGCCAAAAGTCAGAAGCAAAATAGCATTCCAAAAACAAAAAAAAAAAATCCAGAAGCAAAAATAAATAAATATCAAAAGCGAAAAAAAATTCAAAAGCGAAAAAAAAAAAATCCAGAAGCATAACAAATTAGAGAAGAATAAGCATATTTTCATTATGATACTTATGTTTTGCTTGCGATTTTCAAAATTTTGATTAATACTTTTGGCACTAAATTAACTTCACAGTAGCACCGCTGCGCTGGGTGCGCCCCTCCCCCTGTAGCTGTTCTGTCTCGCGGAGGCTCTAATTTGTTTGCATCTGTGTGAAACACGCATAGGAAAAAAAGAACGGCTCCCCCCCCCCCCAGCCGACTCATTTGTTATTGACAAACATTCAATTTCTTTCTAATGCACTATTTACCATCGTTCTTCGTTAAAAAGAATTAATTATGAATGCAAGTTGCTTCTTTGCTGAGTAATACTGAATCGCTGGCCATCGAAAGTCAAAAACAGACGCACAAAAAAAGCAGGGTTGCCATATCTCCAAATCTGGCGTGCGACTCACTTTTTCAGACAACCAATCGTATGGCAAAAATAGACTATAGGCCTATCATTCCATTATAAACTTAACATTAGCTACATCAGAGGTGTTGTGGTAGTTTACAAACTCAATACAATTTACAAGAAAATAATACTAGTTTCATACATCAAAATACATGTGCATGTGTGTGCAGACTTATCTATAAAATATCACGTCATGCAGCTGACCAAAGTTGGGATGTCATTGTGTGCTGTAGCTTTAAAATGTTGAATGAATGTTGTAATAATTACTAATTATTACTTAACCTAAACAATACAGATATGTCCAGCTAAATGTGTAAAGTATTAAACTATGGGGGACAATTCACACCATGTATTTTTCATATATGTATTTATTAATAATTGCACTTTATTAATAAGTGTTTGTGAAAAAGGTGGGGGCAAGACAGGCCCCCACCTCCTTACGGGGTTGTGAACACCTAGGCGTGCAGAGGGGTACAA
>JAABNY020000008.1:25535766-25560817 GCA_015164015.2 Brevimyrus niger
ACCCAGGCGGAGACTCGAACCCGGGTCCCAGAGGTGTGAGGCAACAGTGCTAACCACTGCACCACCATGCCGCCCCCGGAAATTAAGATGAGGCTAACTCAGATATAGGCACTGAGACACACTGCACTTCTTATTATTCATAAATATTAGTATTCTGTGATTAAGGCACTTTTCTATTTTGTTTTTCTTACTTTCCTTTACACACCGTCTGCATATTTATGTGTTTCTATCTATCTACATATGTATCTATCTAGTTAATGCTGTTATGCTCATTTATATCTAAGTTTTTGGGTAGGTCAGCACTTTCAAAAATTGGCAGCTGACTGCCAATCACCTTCAAGAAAGTTAATTTGACACCCCCCAAAAAAACAAACAAACAAACAAATAAATAATAGTAATTCTGAGTAGGGCTGGGCGGCGTTCAATTTTTTCGGTAACCGTAACGAATGATACGTTGATTTCAATATCGGTCCCTGAACATTTTTTCGATACCAGTATGTTTTGAAATCAATTTTAACGATAACAAGAATACAATAAACATTACAGCACTAATCTTTTTTCTGAACAAGTTGTTTTGTTAGTAATTGTTTGGTTACTGGGGGATCATTCGCGATCATAACAGGATATAGCCTTTATTTACTGTATATTTAAATCCCAAGTTTGATTAAAAGTTGGGCCGCAGCGAGTCTCATGGTCAATGCGTGACAGTTCAGAGGCCTGCCTACCACATTCATCAGATCTTGCCCTGCCACGCCCACCTTGTTTCCACGCCGTATGTGTGCGCATCCATGTAATGGTGTGCTTGCAGAAAATTAATTTTATGATTAGCTGGTAGGTAACTATTAACTGTGTATAAACTTGGGACAGCTATGAACTCGGCGAAGATCTCTACTCCCTATGCTTGCGCCTCGTCTATAAATTCTATATAACGACCGAACTTTGGCGGGCATTATCCCTTAATCTCAACACAAGGTGTGGCGTGTGAACTGGTTGAAATGTGTCTCATGGGCAATTTGTGATACTTGAAAGCCCTGATTTTATGTATACGATATGTTCATAATTCATAGATACATCTGTCCACAAAATAAAAAACGACGTAACGTTATCGTGCTAATATGTTTCAGCGACGTTAGATCTTCACACAAATATGCTGCGTGCTTAATAGATCACAGTCAGATTTACTGGTATTAGAATTTGGCACCGACTGAAGATTAAGTTTTCGTTCCTCGGTAGGATTGGACCATTTCGGTCGGTACCACAAAAGTACGGTACCCAGCCTTAATTCAGCAACACATAATGAGGATTTAACTTTGTTTATTATCTGTGGTTTTCATTGTACATTTTGAAACAAGACAGATATAAAATGCAGGAAGAAAATGCAAAATGTTATTTTTAACGCCAAAATTCAGTGTGTTGTTAGTAACCACTGCCCTCATGTGGCCGAATTATAAATGCATTCATGACTGGGTGAACAAAATATTGCAATTATTTCTGGTAATACTGAGCCACCACATTTTTTTCTCATAACAATTTGTCAAAAATCTTGAATTGTATGTCACTCAGTCTTAGGGTATCATTTCAGGGATGACACTTTGCAATACATTAAGTTTTACAAATTACTTTGGAACTGAAAGTCTCCTGTACCTGTATAAAAAGTTCAGTTCCATTTTTGCTTTGACCGGTGGTTGAATGAAAGTCTCATCCATCTCTTTCACATTAACATTAGTGATACATGCATGTTTATATGAGACTGACCAATCAGCACTGAGCAAGAACTCAGTGGTTAAGTGAAATTCACGTCCTGTTAATTGAAATAGTAGTTTTAAATCTGTGTTGTAGCTCAAAGTGTCCTCCCTGACATGGATTATCTGGTCACCCTAACTAGACTGCCATTGTGGTAGAGCCTCCTGTAGTAACAGACCAAAAAATTAATGCAACTCCCCCCCAGGCTAAGACAGAGGAAATGGACAAGCTGAACAAGGAGCTTCGACAATGCAACTTGCAGCAGTTCATCCAGCAGACAGGAACCCACATTCACACAGACCTAGAACATCTGGAGAAAATTGAAAAGATGCATCTCCTCCCTAAAGGATCCTACAACGGTATGTTTAAAACCCAAAGATGTCTGAAGTGGCCAAGGCTGGGTGCTTCAATGACAACAGGTGGACATTGGCATATAGATGCCTACACTATATTTCTATAACTGTTATACCCAAGCTTTCAAATCACAAGGCTCAGCTGGGGGGGATTCCCCTCAGCAATTGGGTCCCTGTGGCAGGCCATTACTTTACATTTATGTACCTAATATAGATCCACGGACCACTAGAGTCCGGTAGTTGAGAAACCCAGCTCTAGTGAGCACCAGAGTATACATAAAATGCAACTATTGACTATTACATGTTCTTAAAATCCCACACGTGATCATTTCCTTCACAGAAATTCACAGAAACTGAAGCTTGGTGTTCTATTAATTTAATTTTACTGTTCGGCTTGTTTTTCATTCAGCTCAACCCCTATATGACCATATAGCATAAAAAGTGATGCCCTCTTCATTGCCCTTTATGTGTCCGACAGGTTCTGGCTCGTGTTATGCAGCGCTGCGCCCTCAATCCACGGCCAAGCGGCTTCTGGGTCACCCGCGGAACCTGCTCAATCCTATTATTTCTAGCCTAAACCCTGAAGGCGTGTTTGTGTGAAATCCCCCTGGCCCAGCAAGGTGCCCCTGCAGCAGGGCTCTGCTTCCCAAAGCCACTTTGAAAATGTCTCCCAAGCCTCTAACACTGACACCCCACGTGACTTTGCTTGAAATGACTCCAGCCGCTTTATCAGCTCATCCCAGGACTCTCACTTCCCTCTGCACATGGGTTTGTCTTATGTTGTCTATTAGCCCATGTGCTACTAATCTCTTTTATGTACCTCCTATCTTTTTGGGAAATGGCATCAGATGACAACTGTGCTAATAAATGCATCTGGGCTGCTATAAGCTCATCTTCAGACTCATTTCCTGGCCTTTGATGCAGCGTACTAGAAGACGTATCAAATATGGCTACCAAAAGACAATCCAAGGAACCACATCTGCATAATGGTATCATAATTGTGAGAATGGTCTTGCAATATTTAAAGTTTTGAATATTTAAAACACGATTCACAGAACTGTTTACATTTTTTTGGCCTGTTATGTTGCTTGCAAAATTTGTGAATGGCTCATATTCCTGAAACTGAGTTACACACAACGCGATACAAACATGCATTCCATCTCTCTTTATCCTTCAACCAGTTAAGAGAAGCACTGCAAAAGGAAGCCACTGTGGATGTTAAGAGGAGCCCCCATTTGTACCTTGTCCAACGCATGTGTACTTTTTCTACTATGATGAAAGCTATTTTAATTACTGACTGCACAAAAAAAACATGTATTTATTGCAAACTCCTGTAAACAGTACATTCAGTGAATTACTACAATAACTAGGTGTGATCACATGTGATTTTATTAAAAAAAATATTTTAAAGATTTTTTTTTCAATAGAGTAAACCATTCATCCATCCATCCATCCATCCATCCATTTTATCATGCTTATCCTAGTCAGAGTCACTAGGGACCATAAATCAATCCTAGGCAGCACAGGGCAGTAGACCCTGGTCCTCCCTGAATGTGATGGCAGTTCCTCACAAATTATGGGCTGTGTAAACAGTGAGATGGGTGTTAAAGTAAAAATGGGAAGGGTAATAGATGAGGTATATTGTTTTTATGCACAAGGAAACGACCTACAGCTTTGTAATTATTCTGGGACGGAAGCTTGCTCTACTCGCTTGTTTTAATTAAATTAGAACTTTTTGGCCCACCCAGGTTTTTTGCATGAAAGCTGCCGATGACGGTTCAGAGATAGATACAATATAACCTTTATGCTAAGATGTTGGTCCAGCTCCAGGGGTGGATCCTGGTAACCCTATGCTGGCTTTTATTGGTACCTTAAGTAATTTTCGTACACTTTGCCCCTGTATGACTGTAATTAGAGTTGAGTCTGCATATTTGACACAAAGTCGAAGTCATTTAGAGAGGGTGGTGGCCTCTGCTGAGGATACACCTTGTCAAATTTGTGATTTTCATGAATAAAATATCAAATCGCAGCCATGTTTGTGTAGGTGGGGGGGGTGCCATCCCTGCTATTTGCAGTAGTTATTTTGGCCAGTACACACTTGGACAGTTCAATGCTAAATGGGAAATGATGGGGCTATGATGCCCTCTTAGAAAAGACTGCATTGTTCTGTTGACGTGAATAGTGGAGCTTACCCTTAGTTGTGTACATTGTGTCGTACTACAGAAATTTGTATTACAGAAGTACTATGACCTGAGGTGAAATAAGAACATCAAACATAACATTATATAATGTTATACATGTTAGTGTACAATGTTTTGTTTAATAAATGCCAAAAACCAGATGTTGAATGAATAAAACGGAAAATCCCAAAGACTCAGGTCAGGATAGGCAGCTGGAAGATGGTTAGGAAAGACACAAAATTAACACTGTGGCATGATGACTTCAGACCAGCAGGGCTGTGGGTTTTACTCCTGTTATCTGTGGCTGTGGAGACTGCGTTGGTTCACAATGAAAACTCCAGTGTAATCCTTCTTTTTAAAAACATGTTCTTAGGTGATCTGGTACTTACTCATATTGTACCCTACCATGGACTACTGCTATTCCATCTTGGGTGTCCCTTACCTTCTGCTCAGTATTTCCTGAGTGAGAGTCCAGACTGGTTAAACAGTTTTCCATATATCTGTCTCATGTCTGTATCCAAAACATAGCGGGTATAGTCACCACCAATGATTCACTGTCTGTCCATCTGTCCATCTATCCATCCACCATGGAGAAGCTGCAGGCACAAGGATGACTAATGATTTATTAATCAAACTTATCTTTCCATTTGGCATCACAGCGAACGGAAACACCTTACAGTATTTATAGATTCATCAATATCATTGTAAAACAAACAGATTTATTATGGTTTAAACTCAAAAACTTAAAATCTGGCATCATCAGATACAAATAATTAGTTCCTAAATTTACAGAGGAAAAAAAAGAACTATATCCTGGAAATCCAATGAAAATTCCCAAGGGGATATTGTCCATGCTGCAAAATATACATATAAAATATACATATAAAATATACATTTCCTCAAAATGAGCACAGTCTGCTTGGCAGAACATGTAGCATATCATGTTCTACCCACCATATCTGCTTGACCCTCCTGTCCCCTCCCTGGCGTTGTTCTAACTAGCTATGACTAGCAGATATGTCTAACCGTTCCTTCTAACTAGCTACGATTGGCACGTTTGTCTTACTGCTCCTTATAACTAACGACTAGCATGTTTGTCTTACCGCTCCGTCTAACTAGCTACGACTAGCACGTTTGTCTTACCGCTTCTTCTAACTAACGACTAGCACGTTTGTCTTACCGCTCTGTCTTACTAGCTACGACTAGCACGTTTGTCTCACTGCTCCTTCCTACCCTTGTGTTAATCACGTTCAGTTGCCTATTGTTTGCCCCCTCGTTGATTGTGTATTTAAGTGCTTCTCAGTCCTGTGTTCTCCAGATCTATCATTAATGTTATTACTTAGTATTGCTCACGGTTTGCCTTCCTCCATGGCCCCCATTTATTTTTATTTTTTTTAAAAGATCCAGGTTATTTTCAGTTTTGTACTTTTGAGATAAATAAAACTCTTTTTGTTTATCTTTCATGTTTAATCCTGCGTCCCTCATCCTGCTGGATATATAAACAATATTCGTCAATTAATTCAGAGTTATTATACATGAATTAAATGGATCAAATAAATGGGATGGAGTACAGTGTGCATTGCCTTTGTAGTCTCTATGTTGAGCAGCTCTCCTTTGAGTACTTGGTGTTTTTTTGTAATCCAAAGACATGTAGTCAGATCAACTGGCACCTCAAAATTGACCCAGTGTTTGCAGCCTGCAGTGGACTAGCGCCCCATAAAGTTCATGCCTTGCCTTGTGCACTGTGGTTTTTGGAATACATTCTAACCCTGCCCTACAGGACCCTGAACTGTATAAAAAGTGTATACAACAGATCAATGAATAGAAGGAGGAGATAATTGCATATTGCAGGATATATATTTATACCACTTTATAAATTGTCTGGGTCAGTGCCTGCCTGACCCTGCTCTTCGTGTCTCCTCCCTGTCAGCCTCAATGTGTCTAAATCCCTAGTGTGTTTTCCTGTTCCCTGAATTGCCAGATAGCGTGAGAGACTAGATCTCTCTTAGCCATGAGTTTGAGGCTGGTCTATTTATAATCAATGGGTTTCCATTCTCCTGTGTTTTTTCTATCTGTCTCCCTTGAAAGATCGCCCTTTTTGTATTCTGCTCTGGTTTTGTTTTGTATTTATGTTCTATGTTGATTATCTTAGTGTTGTATTACCAGTTAATGGTTATGTTGCCTAAATTTAGTGTCTGTTTAGTTCCTTCATTTTTGCGCATGTTAGTGTTAATTTGTTTAATCTGTTGCTTGATTATTGCCCTGTGCCTCTGATTTATTAATTAGTTAATAATTTGTTTGCCTTGCTTGCCTGTGTGTGAGAGTGCCTGTGTCTACTCTCTTCGTGTGTTTGGAGTTCTGTTTGTTTCTTAGTGCTGCTCCCTGCGTTTTAATTTGCTCCTTTGTCTAGTGTGTTCAATTTAATTTAATAAATCCGTGTTTATCTCAGAACTGCAAGTGGATCGTCAACCTTTTTCTGCATGTAC
Organism: Brevimyrus niger; assembly: GCA_015164015.2. Lineage (NCBI taxonomy): Eukaryota > Metazoa > Chordata > Actinopteri > Osteoglossiformes > Mormyridae > Brevimyrus > Brevimyrus niger. The sequence continues at coordinate 25,542,529 of JAABNY020000008.1, forward strand.
CATGCCATGCCATGATAATAAATAGCTACACTGTAAATGGAGTGCCATCAAATATTGCATTTAATACTTAATTACTTATTTTTGGGAATTCATCTAATTAAAATTATTCAAAATTCTCCCTATCGAAACCATAATGCTATTCAAAAACAAGGTGAACAAGTAAGATTGCTTCCTCCTTTTGTCATCAAGAAAATGAGACTTAACACCAACATATTACGTTGGAAAACTGATTACCTACCGCAAACAATTGCTTTATTCTATATAAATCCTGCAGGATTATAAATTGCCTGTTATTCAATACCTTTTATGTTAATGTGACTAGCTCACTATTTTGTATATCCATGAACCTCAGCTCTATTAAATCCTTTTTTCAAACTTGACAAGATGATACACTGACCTTCACTAAAGAATAGTCGACCTCTGCCGTAATCTACTATTGAGGCAGTTTTTTTTCAAGCTTACATTGAAGGTGTAACATATATTTCAATAGTTGGCCACTTCCTTCTAAAAAAGAATTGTCTGTTTTGATTAATATTATCCCCTTGACCCTGAATAAGACAAGCAGTTGCAGAAAAAGGAAAAATTAATATCACCGGCAAACAATATAGCAGCAGTAATAAATTTCCATGAATAACACTATGTGCGTTAGCCGTAAAAACGTCTTGTATGTATGACATCTAAATTAGCTTTATTTTCTCAACACATATTTTGATGATACATTTTGAACAAAAAACACGATTTACGGTATATATGGTAGCTAAATATACTGTAAAACAGCACCATAATTTTATCACGGATGCTATTTTAATTCCAGCTAGCCTACTAACACTACAGTGACATTAATACCATTTACTTCAAAAAGTTAAACAAAAAACCGGAAAACCAACGATGTATCCCAGCAAAGCCATTGCAAAACCGCAAGAGGATGCTGTCTGTGCATGTCTGTTGATCATATCTTTTCCCTAATACACTATATGAAATATAAAAAGTTATAACAGAGTGGGTATGTCCGATTGCAGTGAGATTGAGAGTGGCGCGTTGCTACTGGATGTGCACTCAAAAAGCAGAATCTTATTATTAAAGGAAACTAAAGGGGGGGGGGGTACAGAAATATTAAAACGATTTTCTGGTCTAGTCTTCATTTGGAAAGCATATACAAACGAGAGGAGGTAATGTCAATTTTTTAGCGAAAAATATTATATACCTACACATTTTCAAAATGGGTAGTTATAGAGCAGACTGGGGGAGCGCTCCTGCTATATTGAAATTTATATAAACCTGTCAGGAGTGATCGGTGAAGCGAAAGTTGAGGGGTGAAAAAAATGGACTATTAATGTGCAACCAGGGATGCATTGTCAGATTCAAAAGGCATTTGCAAGAACCAAATCATTCACTTTTTATGTTTATTTCCCCCTTTTACCGGTTACTGAAAGTTTGAATCGGCTCCCAGACTAAGTATATTGGAATGTAAATGAGATAAGCGCGTGGCCCAGCCGCTGCAAAGTTTCTGCATTGTTTGCATTGTTTATTATTAAGGGAACAGAGCCACGCGCCTGGCTCACGAAACCAATGAACTGAAGAGGCACACAGCGGGGCGGAGACTTTTAGGAAAGCTTGCTGTTCGAAAGGGGTGGGCTGTGGGACGCGTATAGAAAAGAGGAGTGCGGCTAAAGGCTGTCACACATCCCCTAGTGGGGTTGATACTATACAAATCTTGGATCTTACTTCCTTCTCTGGAGCAGAAACACGTCCAAACCGAAAGAAACGAAGGCAAAGCACTGTGTCTGTGCATCTATTATATTTAAGTAAGTTAGATTTAAAAAAGAGATGGCAAGCACTACTGTCACAACAGCACAGATAATACATAGTATATATTCTTTTGGACTTGGACAACACTGCGCCAAAATCGCATTGCAATCCTCGGAAGAAACGTGCAGCGTCACCAACACTGGGGTCCATCAAAGCAAAAGCAAAGTGCTGAAAAGACAGCGTTCTAGTACACCCGAGCTCCTCAGGTGCAAACGGAGGCTCAGCTTCAATGGACTGGGATACGACATCCCTCAACAGCAGCCGATGGCCGTGGCGCGGCGCAACGAACGGGAGAGGAACCGGGTCAAACAGGTCAACATAGGCTTCCAGACCTTGCGCCAGCACGTGCCCAACGGGGCGACTAACAAGAAGATGAGCAAAGTGGAAACACTGAGGTCAGCTGTGGAGTATATCCGTGCGCTCCAGCAGCTCCTGGACGAACACGACGCGGTGTCAGCGGCTTTCCACTGCGGGGTGCCGTCTCCTACTCATTCGAACAGCTGTTCCGCTGAACCAGAATCGCCTCACTCCATTGATTCCTCAGACGAAGCAGGCTACGAGACTCTAAGCTACGAGGAGCAAGAGTTGCTAAATTTTACTACCTGGTTTGACAGATACTGATCAGGTAAATATCAATTAATAATCAGTCACATGTGCATTTGAATTTGCAAATGCAAGCGGGATATTTTAGAAATGTATTAATATAAATAAATTCGTTCATAATATGCAGAATCTAATCAAAATGCAATTTTGCCCATTTAAGCTTTTCCAAGTGCAGAAAGTTGTAGCAGGAGAATAAACGACCAGAGTACCTCTTTTCACTATCGCCAAGACTCAGAAGATAAGGTTTAACGGACGGCCGCTCTTCATAGCGAATCTAAGTGCAATTAAGTCAATCTAATTAAAGGCCTAAGAATGTCGAATTTTTACACCAGATGAATTTTGGAGTCCCAGGACTTCCAGTGATGCTAGGACTTAAAAGACTGTATCCAGGTTTTGCAGAAAACAATGCCAACCTCTTACATTAGCCAATATTTTAAATCGATGTAATTTTTTTGTGTTTGTATTATACATCACACTGAACGATAAGAAAACTTATTTTTGTATATGAAAATCTCTGTATTATTGACACTGCCACTTTTGAATGTGTGTGAAGTAATGTTAATTGACAAGGGGGATTGTCTTCCATTAGGAGACTTAAATACTCATGTTTGAGTTACTTTCATGGAGAGCAAAAGCTTTCTGTGAAGGATCGAAGGGTTTTAGGTTGGTTTTTAGGTTTGTTTTATTTTGTGCACTTGTGTTCCACCTATTGTTAATATACACATACTTTTTAGAATAAGCTTAATGTAAATACCATTATAAATAAAACAAATATATTTATACTATATTTTGTGTTGTATATGGTAATTGTTAATTTCAAATAAATAGACTAAATGGTTATGGTTAAAATGTTTCTACCTAACATTACAGTTTGCTTCACTTAAGAAGCCACTATAAGCCTGCCATCACTTAAGAAGCCACTATAGGCCTGCCATCACCATTGCTGGCTACCTGGGTGTCAGCAGGCAAACAAAATGAATGAAAATGAATGAGTCAATGAACAAATGAACAAATAAAAACAGCATTAAGAAATACTCAAAATTTCATAAACAATCTTAAAGAAATACTCAGATTTCTTCTTGCAATAAATTGTATTATATGGAGTTACATGTATTACAGAAGAAGAACAAAATGCCGTTTGGGATTAGCCAATGATAATATCACCACATTAACACAGCTGCTTAATTTCCACACAACTGTAGAAAAAAATAAGCGATCATTCTTTATTTTAAATAAATCTTCATTTTTAAATCCTGATTTAATCCTGCTGGCAAAAGGCTAAGCTGAGCAGCAGGATGCTTCCAGGTTCAAAATTTCTAAGACAGCAGAACACAAGAACAAAGTGAAGCAGGAGACACTGGGAACAACAAGAAGCCAGTCAGGTAAAGGGCAGAAGTGACCTTCTAATGCCAGAGAGACCTTCTAATGCTTTTTAAGTTTTAAAGTTTTTAGGATGACATTAAGTGACCTTCAAAGGGAATAGGAAACGTTAAGTGCAGGTGTGAAGTGCACTGCTAGGACAGTTCATATCAGGCTCCTAGAAGCAGCACTGAAGTCCCATAAAGCGAAGAAGAAGCCCTTTATGAGTGGGAACAGAAAAGAACCAAAGGAAAAAAACCCAGATGTCTGGAACTAAAATATGTTTTTTTTGTGTGTGTGTTTCTATATTGTTATGTTCAGATGACAAGGGTGTCCTACAGGATCCATCTGTCGTGCTCATTTACCTAAAATCCTTCAGAAAGTGAGAAGATACAAATGAAAAGTACAGATGTCTCGAACTCTTACAACTAAAAATGTGTTTTTTCCTAATGCTTTGTACACTTTGTACAAAGGGAGATTCATCAAGTGTAATGCCAGGCATTGTTTCCTGACATTCTTTTCTTCTTTTGCCAATGGCATACAAGAATAGGGCAGGGTTTTTCAGTGGCTTCACAGGGTAGTAAAAATGTTTCAGTGTAAAATTTGAGGGCAATCCAGTAGAACAAGTCAACACTTTGATTCAGATTAAAATAAATCAGAATTTAACCCATGACTAAGACTGACTTGTATCCCCAACTGGCACCCCATGATTCCTCAAATAAGCAAATCAAATTGCTTAAAAGGAAACCTCAGCAACCCAGGTTGAGGACCATTGTAACCCTAGTTTTTCATCATTATTCGTATCATGAGGCTCCTTTTTGCTGAAAATAAATGCTGCTCACAAAACCCATTGTGGCAGAAGATAAAAGCTGAATTTCATTCAGTCTTTGACACAACAAATATAATTTGTCTGTTTAGAATTCATAACCTTGTATACATTATTTAAACTTTATTTTCTTTTAGAAGTAGATATCATGAACAAAACATACTATTAAAGAAAATATGTGATTGATAATTTGTCAAGTAACTACCAAAATAAAACACATCAAGTTCTTTCTTAAAACCCAGTCATACAAACACTTTTTGAGCCATAAATGTTATGTTACTATTCACATAAATAACACTCTTCAGTGTTATTAAAAATGTTATGATAAGCCTATAACAGTTGGGGTCATCGCTGATATTGGTTCCACAGATTACAAGCTCTACAGCTGAAGGTTATATGAGCAATGGTCCTATTTTTTTAAAGCCCAAATAAAAGAACGCCTGTATGAGTAAACAAATACAAGATAGTACACTGCATTGTTTTGAATTGATAAAATTGGCATTCAGCTAAATTTGCAGCCTAATGTGATACATTTTGCTACGAAAAGCCAAAACAGTAAATTAAGGGTGTGGTTCTCCAGTTACACTACCATTTGTATCAGTGTGTGATCATTACATCTTAATTAGTTGTATGCAAGCATTTTCACCTAGAGCCCATGTTGCATGTGATCCTGTGATTATGATTTGAATGACTAAATTTACATTCTGATTATTAATACCCTGTAAATGGCCTTGCTGTAATAGGCAAACAATTATAGAAAGTAGGAATGGGTCATTAAAACATTATCAGACAGGGACTGTTTTTCTGTAACCATACTTTGGGCTTCAGCTTCAGGTATGTTTAAAATGTATCGCACAAATCATGTGTTGACATGATTCCATTCAGGAATACCTGATGTGTTTTCCTAATATTTGAGACAAAACACTGAACCATATAATATTATTGGTCAAAGAAGACTGGAATTCCTTGCTGAAAAATCCTTTTTGCTTATGTTTATATCACATTCATGATGTGTTTATATCACACTCATTTGGCCATTGTGAGCACTTTAATTTTTAAGAGAAGTTCTTCTTGAATCTGATTAAATTTGGATTTAAATTTGTCGCGTAAAATTCTCTCCTTAGCACAATATAGCCAAAGAACCTAAACTGTACCAGAAACAAAATGATGTCAAACAAGCACTGTTCCTTTTCACATGAGTAATTTGTGTCTGCAATAACCTGAATGGTATGTTTTGTAAAGTTCCCCATTATGTTTCTTCTTCTTCTTCTTCTTCTTCTTCTTCTTCTTCTTCTTCTTATTATTATTATTATTATTATTATTATTATTTTGCTACTTCCAAACATTTTACATGCAGAAGGTATTTTTTTACAGTGGCAAAGTTGGCTGGTGCATAGATTGACACCAGTAGACAGATAGAATCATTAATATAGTGTTTTTCAACCTTTGGGTCACAACCCCATGTGGGGTCGCCTGGAATTCAAATGGGGTCCCCTGAAATGTCTTGTAATTGATAGAAAAATATTACTGATAATAATATTGTTTCAACTAATTATTATGTTTAAATATGATTAAAGCATCACAGACAATTAGTTGTGGGCGATACATTGATTTCGAATTTACAGTTCAGGACGATGAGTTTTAATGAAAATCGATTTTATAACTTATTTTACATGCGAGCACCAAAAGCAGAACTAATGCAACGCATTAATTCTAACCCTAACCCTTACCCTAACCAGAGCTTCACTTTACGTCCTTAAAGATCACGTGTTTCCTGCGGAGGTGACGCATTTCAGGTGGAGCTCCACTGTACGGACGTCTGCAGCTAGACCCTCTTGCAAAAGCTGGAGCTTGTGCCCAAGAAAGGTGTCGCTACATCTGTTATATGGAATTGGTTCAGTTTTGCACCTTCGGACACAGACCAAACAAGTCCTTGTTGCAAAGTCTGTTTAACCCTAAAGTAAAAAAAAAGAAAACAAAATAAAGTTAGAACTTGTTTTGAAGCATTTATTTGTCATTTGTAGTTTAATTTTGAGTAGGGGAGGGGAAAATTGATTACTGTGAAAAAAACTGAGATTTTATTTTTAGGCTCTATCGCGCTGCTCTACATACATACATACATCTTAAACAACTGTATCCTTTCACGTTCATAAATATCAATAAATATAAATGAGTTCAAATGTATTTGCAACACGGTATAACAAACATATTCAAAATCTCTAGAAAAAATTATAGAAAAAATATATATTTGGGGTCGCCAGAAATTTGTGATGTCAAAATGGGATCACAGGCCAAAACAGGTTGGGAACCACAGCATTAATAGTATAGTTAATGTTCATATGAATCAACTGACAGGCTTTTGGTGCTCAGTTATTTATACCTTATATACCTTTAGTTTTGCATGTGAATTTTTATAATTGTGATATGTGTGTCATATGTGGAGAGAGTGAAAATGGGCCAGGGTACTCATATCATGTATAAATGCAGAAGGGGCCCATCTCAAATAAAATTATGGTAATGCTTTACATTAACTGCACGTTCATAAACCATTCATTACGCATTAATATAAGTATAAGTTATTATCATATAATATTTGTTTTTAGTGTATATTAAAGCTGTTGAAATATGTTAAGATATTATTATTAATGCTCTATAAATGCATTATGTAGGGGCACAGAATGCTCTAGGAATGTATTATAAAGGCATCATGAAGGTGGAGTTAATGTAAAGCGTTACCAAAATGGATTATACTGTTACAGTTAATTGTTATATCAAATTTCAATATGACTATCGCAAAAATCATCAGCATTAACAGAATTAGCATTTGTTTTTCTTGGACACAAATAAATTAACACTAATCTAGTGATCACTTTACCATACAGGTGCATAAGGTAAGAAAAAAATATCATGCTTTTAACACAATGACACCCCAACCCAGTGGCTGATGTTGTTGAAAAACATGAAGACAAATGAGGATGCCTTTGGGGTCTGTATATTTTTAATTACAGAAGTGGTGCAACTTTTTGAACATTTATCAATACACTTCCACAGATAATGTGCCCTTTGATGTTTCCACTGAACACAGCCTACTTTAACATATTTGTTCAAGGATTTTACCACATGCATATATATGTGTGTGTTTTTGTGCAAAACCCGTTTTTTTCCGTTGAGTCGATTCTCCTCCTAGAACAGGCCTATACAGGTAACTCAAACCCTTTTTCTGTGGCTATAAAAGAGATAATAGAAACTGAATCAACTCTAGGTCTGAGAAAACCATACCTTTTCTCAAAATTTCTCCTGCCTGAACATGCTCCAAAATAACCTGTTTGCTCTAATGCTCTACTATCTAGGACTGTAGATATTGTTTTGAAAGTTGTTATCCATACTTGGTGTTTCCAGAAAATGGAAATGTCTCTTTATTCAGTAATGTGTTTAGCATTGTCACAATGTCCTGCCATGATATATCTGCATGTTTGTGTCTTGTTTTTTGTGTGGTTTGTGTGTTGATGTTTATATCTGACCTATATTACCGTAATTGTCCATTATCTGTCAAACACCATGGGTAATTAGTGTCAACAGAAAAGTAAAAATCCCTTTGAGTGTTAAGTATACCAACAGTTCTTAAATAGTAAATCTCAACACTATTAATTTAATTGATTAAAAGTCATATTTAATATTCTTTGCAATAATTTATTCATATAGCCAACCAATTGTCAGCTATTGGTCAAAAAGGGCAGAGCCCAGTGCTCATCCCAGGAAGCACAGGGCACAAGGCTTGTGAACAATCTGGACAGGATGGTTGGCCACGTCAAGGCAGCAACATGATGGGCATTCAGACATGCCAGGCCATCTATTCCTGTGACTTTAGCCCGCAGGAGGAATATCACACAACAAGAGGAGACCTCTGAAACTTCACACACACAGAGGGCTGGATTTTAATCCCTAAATCTGGAAGTGTAAGGCAGCAGTGCTACTCAGTGAACCACTATCACATATAAAATATATTTGGTTTTCACTACTTTATATTTACCGTTTTATTTCAAGCTTTCATTTATCATGTTTCTTTATTCATTGTTTGCACTTTGTACAGTGAAATGACATGGGGTTTGCACATGCAATTTTCCATTATTCGCAGTAATATGAAATTTCAAATTTAGGAAAATATGCTCTGCTTTTTGCAAATCCCAGCCTCTTATTACATAACACTATTGTGTGTTGCTGGCCTCATATAATAAATTACCTCTCACTGATTTAACAGGCATTTTTAAGATGGGATCACTTACCTGGGTTGGGATACGTTCCCCCTAACACCCCTAAGGGCCAGCTGTGGCTGGCACCCTTCCAGAAATATAATCAACAGAAGCAGACAATTCATGCCTGAAATAAAGCATCATGATCTGCAGCAAGGGAATAACAAAGTTAGGTGGTAGTATTAACTAACAGCTTCAACATCTAGTGATGGCCTGTATATTTATCAATATTATGCTGCACCTGAATGCAGAATCAAATGCCTTATGTACAGATGTGTCTACTGTGCTTCCAATCTATAGCATGCAATCACTTGAGTTTATTATCTTTTTGCTAATTATGGTGCTACTGGGAAATGCATGTCAGCCAGAATGGGAAAAACAAAATACTTAATATCTTTATGGGAAAGAATATGACTTAAATATCTCAGGAATGTTATAGCCTAATTCTCAATGAGTCAACTAAACTTCGTATACCTTTTTAAAGAGGACCTGAAGCAGAGATACAGCTATACAAAATTTACTTTACAAGACAATCAAACCAACATTTTGGGATTTAATTTATCATAAAAAAATTACTTGCCATTTACAGCTGATAAAAAAGCTTGATATTTTTCCATGATTTATTTTTATTTAAGGGAAGAAATTTTATATGCATACTACATTGAATTGAATTCCATCAATGTCTTTCACAATAGCTAGTCTGATTCACTCTACTTTTTTTTCCTTATCAAAATCTTTCATGTTTTTCTTTGTCTCCGCACCTGGATGAATGCCTTAGGAATCTTCTCTTTGTTCATTATATTACTGTTTGTGGAGGGATAGACTCCATTTACTCGTGGATGTAAAGTGCTGTGAAGTAAAATCTGAGCATGTACAGGTGAGCTAATGCCTGACGTGGCATTTTTCAAATCCAATTGCTAAAATGAGACGACAAGTCTTTACTTATTATTTATGCCTTTGTTTTCCCTGCCTGTGATTATTGGATTTAAATGGATGATTCAGGTTACACCAGAATTCCATTTTGTTCTCACAATGACAGTATGAGCTGGGTGCTCTCCAAGATCTGCTTCCAGCTTTTTGAGCAACTGCCTTTGGTTAGTATCCCCCACCCCCACCATTTAACCTTAAATTGCAATCTATAATGGGGGTGGTGGGAAATAGTGGAGGACTAAGGGTCATGAAATTGTAAGCAGGTGCATGGAAAATTTGAGGTTGTAGATTAAAAAAAGACATTGAGATTTCTAGTCAATGGCTGATGTCACTCAGTCTTTCACAGATTGCAGATTTCAGAGATTGAGATGATGCTATAGCGGAGAAACCTGGATACATTAAAACATTTTGGGAAAGACTCTCTACAGCGCAGAGAGAAACTCTGTGTCTATAATTTATGATTTCATTATTACATTCCCTACCCTCATTAAATCTCATACCAAGGGTTCTTACCTGTGACTTAATTTTTTATTTATTTATTCAATTTCTTAAGGTAGATTATTTTCCAACCAAAATTAGTTTTTTGCAGCCTAAGGTCACTTTGTCCCAGGAAATAAGTGCCTAAATCTCAGGGATTAATAATTATTAGGCCTGATAGCTTGGAGCTCAATCTTTTAAGTATATAGTCATCTTGTCCTGCAAGTACACTGTATTTTAAATCGAAGCCCAAACTGGCAGGGCTTATTTTCCTCATCATTTTTGCAATATATAATAAGTCTTTCTAAAAAAATAATGAGCAGTATGAATCATTGCCTCCTAATGTTTAATTTTTTAAATTATAAAAGTAATTCTGCAACTTGAATTAATAACATTGTAATACATTTGTATTGTTCTGACACTTAAAAATGTAAAAGTAATTAAATTAAATCTTCATATGCGCTTTTTTCCACCATATTTTTTTTTAATTTATATATATTTTTTAATTGTATTTCTTCTAAATCAAAGGCAAAATCATTTATATTCCTGCAATATGTAGATTTTGGTTTCCACACCTTAAATCTTATGATACCAATTCATGCATAATTGTTACCAACCATTTCTTCAGTTCAGAATAAGCCTAAAAATTCATTACAGTAACTTTTCCATTTGGCAGTGAAAATAAAGAAAATGCACCAAAGCGACTGAGAAAAACTGCAGAGATGATAACTGGACATACACAAGGCTGTGCTTTTCTGTGTGGCATATAACAATTTCAACAGTACAAAGTTATGTATAGTGTACATATACACAAACACACATATGTTTACATGTATATGCTGTGTATACACACCGTATTTTTGTATACATGTGTGCTTGTCTGCTAGTGTTTGTATAGTACCTGTATATTTACTGTATACAGTGCAATGGAAGTGGGACATTGTAATACAAAGTACTACAGTGAGTACACAGTATTATAGTATAGATGGCATCAGAAATTAATGGGGGCAGAGGGCAAAAAAGCTTCAATAAATAAATCTCAGAATTTCCCTAAGGTCTGTGAACAAAGGGCAATAATTGCCCCCAAGATTTCATTATACGTATATAAAAACTACTCCAACATTTTGATGCAACAAATTTTAGGTTCATAATGGAATAATATAGATTTGCGAAAGATTTTTTGCGTGAGCATGAGAATCTGAAAGTTTCACACCAGATGTATGGGAGTTGGCAACCCTGCTTTGAACACGAACTCATAAAAATAACACTGCTGTTCTACATAACTTGACGTACATAACTTTATGCAACATGTAACTGTTACTACATACTACTACTGTATGTAATGTGGATATGATATCTGGCAGAGGACAGATTTATTTTTTAATGAAGGTGTTCACACAATTGACACATTCAATGAAATGGTTGAACGATTGAGGACATATTTGACCAACTACGGACATACCCTTCAACCAGTCTCAGCCATGTACATGTAAAGGCATGATTCATACAACTGTGGCCATTATTTCAACAGGAGCATGCCTATGCCCTCAGCCTCTTCTACATTTCTTCTGTTTTGCCTCCCTCCCCTTCTACCAAGCAGCCTTACACCCCTTCTTGTGGGTTGTTAACCTTGTTCATTGACTTGTTGTTCTTCCATTGTCAGAATTTGTAACACTGTCTTGTGCTCTGTCAATATATGCTCGCCAACTGGAGGTTCATAAGATGCACCGCTAAGCTAGTTCAAAGAACTGGTTGGGTTGATCGATAGTTGGTAAAATATTCCCCTTTGTTGGTCAATGTCAGCAATTAATCAATTCAAGACTCATTTGAAAGACACATTTGTGTCCTGAAAAGCCTCGTAAGTGTGTTGGACTAATCTGAAGTCATGAGTTTTTCAGGGGCAGTGAGTGGCTCATCAGCTTAAAACTCTGTGTCTGTGATTAGACTGTTGCTGGTTTGAGCCTAAGGAGACCAGTCATATATCTGTTTTTCTCAATTCCTATGGCACGTTTCATGAAACATACTTAACATTCTCAAGAGTATAAGAACATTTTTTTAAAACAGTTCATGCATATAGTGCAACACTATAATTGAGCTGCAAACGCCTGTAACTTACCAAAAACAATCAATTAATGTCTCAAAAGCAAATAATTCCACAATGAATTAGTCAGTGCCACCAAAATTTTGTATAAAACTATTACAATGGGAAACTATATAATCTGTTTTGACCAACAAGACAAAAGCAATTGAAAATTGTGTCAAATGATGACAATTATACAAAGCTATTTGCATAAATGTACATTTAGAAATGTGGGTAAAACAATGAGAGACAATGTTCTGCTGTGCAAAAGTGACATTATGTCATGGGGATTACATTTGTTGTTTTGAAAATGTAAATTTTTGTTTAAGAAATACTCCAAAGCAATTGAGCTACTGTAAAGTGTAATTCCCAGCTCCTGCCGCACTGCACATTGGCTGACCCCCCCCCCACCAAGCTATGGAGAGTATGAGGTGGTAGGCATGGAGTTGAGACAATTGCAATGTACTTGTGCAGATGTCAAATAGTTGATCTATTTACATAAAACTGCATAAAAATGCGCAGAAAATATGCTTGACAGATTATGACAACTGGATCAACCGCTTTGTATGTAAAGACTTACATAATGAACTAATACCTATATGTTTTGGGAGGTATGATTATTCAACAAAGAACCAGTATAACACATTTTGTTCCAAGTGACATAAGCAATTAATAATTTTGTACACAGCAGAAATTTGTACATAATTTGCATGAATGTGCCAAAGCATTTGCAATTTGTCTAAAAGAATGAGAAATTGCTTTTAATGCTGATGTAAACAAGTGCCTCAAGGGTGTGCTGGTTGGACAAAAAAATCAGAGAATATCAATTCTGATCAGAGAAATATAACAAAGCAAATAACAATATACGCATATATATTTTGTACATGCAAGTCATTTTATGCTCTTATTCATCCTGCTTCTATTGTGTCCATCATCTATCCTGTTTTACTAAAAGTTTTCCAATGACATGTTACAGGAGATAAGAACATAAGAATATAAGAAATTTACAAAGAGAGGAGGCCATCCATCAAGCTCATTTTGGGAGAACTTAACTAATTGCTCGGAGTGACTAAAATCTAATCTAGCTCTGACTTAAGGTAACCGAGGGTTTTATCTTGCACTAAACTAGCAGGAAGAACATAAATCAACAGCATTCTTGTTCTCCTGTCTATGGCATGTATAAAGCTCTCTGAGAAGAGTCCTGTACTTTAACTAAATAGCCTATTTTCCTAGCTATCAAGGTGACAGGTCTTGATGAGGTTCCAGGGTGTTGAGAAGCTATGTTTCAAAGATCTATGGGGGCTGGGTGTAGAGGTATCAATTACACAGCACTATCTTTTTTGAAAAGTTTTGCTTCCTGAAAAGTTTTTGCTGATTGTGACAGGTACCTGGTGGGTATGCACAGATATATCATGTTTATAATTCTCATTCGCTATTAAGTCCAACATAATTAGAAACATTTTGTTCTTGATTCTTGTTTGTATTCAATGTCAGGTTCATCACGTTGCAATGTCCAACAGTCCAAAAATATGTAGGCAGCAAAAATTTTCATACCTGGTGACAGCAAACAGCAATCTTGCAGTCTCAAACCCAGCAATTTTCTCTGACCGGGTCATTTAATTCTTACTGTGTTATGAAATGTGGATCACCTGATAAGGCAGGAGGAGATACGTAGCATGCACTGATTACATTTTCACATCCACCACACGACAAACCACCTCAGGGATGAGAACCTGAGTGCAGCCATGCAGCAAGTGATACCTCAGCACCACACAAGTCCGAATGGACGGTTCAAAATGGAGCACAGTTCAAAATCCGGATCACTGCCAATTCACTGCATTGCAATTTCTTTATCTGGTTTATTTAAGGTCCATTCCTCTGGTGGTTTTGGAATTGGGAGACTGTCTTCATGTGGCACAGATCTCAGGAAGATTTGGGTATTCAATTGACTTTTTGCTTTTGGGATAGAAACCAGACACATTAGTCAAACAGAAGTAACAGTCCATCATATGGTCTTTCTGTTCTCGCCATATCATCAGGAAAGGGAATTCTCTTTCTAGTGCCTCTGAGCCAGACTCTCAGACAGACAGTACATGTCACACGACAAATGTGAGGCGCCCATTCCTTGTCTTGATCACCAATTTTACAGCCAAAATACAGATGATATGCTTTCTTCACAAGAGCAGTCACTGAGCACGTCTGAGGCGGCGGAAGCGTATGTTCGCCACAAATATAGCGGAATGTATCGCAGCTGTTACGACATTGACAAGACATATCAACCAAAACCAATCATCCTGGAAAAGTCTATAGTATTTAGCTTACTTTTTATGTTGCTACTGAGGCGATGCTACATTCTGAAATAATTAATACACACTTTCAGCTCTATGTTAACCCAATGAGCAACATCTGTGTATGCAGGCCACTTTTATAGCCTGTTGAGGCAGTGTCAAGCTGGCTCCGGCCTGCTCAGGCATGCCCAGGCTGCAAACTTCCACAGACCAGCTTCCAGCCTGGCCTGATTCCATGCCTGGACATTTCCAGACTGTACAAAACATCGTTGATAGGTCTCTTGCAGAAATTATTATTTTATTTTATGTAAATATAATTTAAAAACATGACAAAACTGAAAATTTCGATGAAATGGTATGTGATGGGCAAATTTGGATTTGATTTTCATGATCAGCAGCCAAAAATCCATAAGGAACTCCCAACACTGTTCAAAGAGCAAAAAAATTGTTGTGCAGTGTTACCAGCCATTTCCCTGGGGGTCAGTATCTGAAAGCCTGCAATTGTGTGGAGTCTGTATTGTGCAAGCAAGAATTCTCAGTCCATTTCTGCCCAGCAGAACTGCATTGTGTACAGATTTTGTGACCTGAAGGTTCAGATTCCCCTGTTTGTAGGTTTTGCAGTTATCACAGCCTTGTATCCTCAGGGGAGCTGTAAAGGAGTGTACACTTTGTAATGGGTTTGTAAAGATTTTTCTGGCTCAGGAGGGGTCAACTTTGTGTTTCATAATCCACTTGAGACTAATGGTTTCATTGTAAAGCACATTGCAATTGTTTATTGTGAACTACAGCATACTAACAGGTATGGTTCAATGTCCCAGTGCCAATTGGGAATAACTCTGAATGACCAATCCAAAAGAACTGATAATTTGACATCTTATAGCTGCCAAGAATACCTGTCACACATTATCAGCAATTAAACAGCTACCTGACTCCTTGTCAATATGTCAGACTTTCTCCTGACTCCGAGACATAGGAATCTTAGGAATGCTAATATACTATGACGGATTTTAACACCTGTATTACCCAAGGTAGCTTCTCCCCCAACGAGCACAAGTAGATGGATGGAATACCAGTGGTGGCTTTCATTCACTTCTGGCTTGCTCCCCTTAAGTGCTTCACCGTTTTCAATGCAAATTTACCACAGGGTATACTCTGTCACACTTGCCCCTGCTTAAGTACTTAGGGGTTCATTTAGACCCCTACATTGCTCAAGGAAAGGAGTGAGTAATGTGCATTGCTCATTCACTACAGGGCTCATGTGTAACCTTGTCAGAGGTTTGGTTTTTCTGTCAGTGTGGTGACTTTATGATCATAGGTGGCTGTCCTTCTGTAGCTGGTGTGTGGTGCTGCAGGCATCCTGTCTCTGGGGCTTTAACGTCTTGGGTTTTGTTCTCCCCCCTTTGAGGTTCCTTGTTTGGGATTACACAGACTTCTGCAAAGTAGTCAGCCGCCCAAGTCCCCCAGTTTCATTTCCAGCAGTGTTGGGGATGGCTGGTTAAAATCGATTTAAAAATATATGCCGTAAATTGCAGTGATAGAGCATTGTTCTGTTTTTTTCTTCTCACGGTGCATGATTTTGTTGTTTATACTGTTATACAGTACTGTGTGACTTTTTTGCTTGCTACTGTACTGTATCTTGAGATCTGAAGAAGTTACATATGTATGTGAATTTCTGTTGTAAGTGGACTTTGCATACTGTCATGTAGAGCCTTGCAATGCTGAAACTGATGTCTTTGACATGAGTAAGTATGTTGCTAATTAAAAATGATCAGCCAATGACAAGAAAATCGGGAAACAGCTATTATATATCATATAATTTTGTAGCTCAGAAGCATGCTAAAACTGAAATTTTGCCAATATATCTTAGAATTTGAACAATGTCGATTGTACTTGCACTTATTAATTCATTGGTAGAATTATTTCACTTTCGCAATTTCATTGTCAAGTGGCAATGACAATAAAGATTATCTTATCTTATTGTCTTATTTGCTTTTGAGCCATACATTTTTAGAGATTTTTTAGTCCCAGAGAAACTTTGTTTAATAAAAAATCTGTGAGTGCGATGAAAAGGTTAGGGCTGGGTAGGGGTTAAGGTTGTTGTAAGGTTGTTGTTGGTTCATGTAAGAACTAAAAATGTCCCCAGAGTGTGGTATAACCTTTTGGAGATGTTTTTCTTGTCCCCATTTGAATTAAATAAATTTTACAAAAATCTGTGAATGCAATCAAAAACTAAAAATACCAAAAGTCTTGTATTTTGTTTGGGTACTGATGTTCAAGGTTAGGGCTGGGTAGGGGTTAAGGGTGCGTGATTAGGATTAGAAATGAATGGAAGGTCCTAATTTAGACAGATAGCAAACATGTATGTGTGTTTGTGTGTGTGTGTGTGTGTGGTCCTGGTATACCTTACCTTATGGGAACCAAATGTTACCACAACATGATGAATACGCATTTCTTTTTACCAGTTTCCTGGGCCCCCAATTGAAAACTCTATTTTATAATAATCTGTGACTGCAATGGAAAAACTAAAAATGCAAAAACTCTTGTATACTGTTATAACTACCATTATCATTTTTCCCATAGAAATGAATGAGCGGTCCACAAAAACATATGATTACATGATTCTGTTTGTGTGTGTGTGTGTGTGTGTGTGTGTGCGCGCGCTCACGGCCTGTGATACCCTAGTGTCCCATCAATGCCTACTTTAGTATATAGTCATTAGAGAAGCACAGATATACTATTATATAAATATAGACCTTGCTCATTATAGTATTTTCCACATAAAGCTTGCTGGGCACTATTGGCGTTTTATATATATTTATCTTTGCAGAATACAATCAGGTCCAGGAAGCTGGAGTGTAAATGTTTTAGGCAGAATTACATGTGAAGTGTATTTGAAGCTGGGGCACTGGGAGGTAATGCAGCTGAATGTTTGAAGATACAATCAGTGAGTTAAAAAGGTATGGATGGATGGATGGATTGATGGCTGGATAGATAGATAGATAGATAGATAGATAGATAGATAGATAGATAGATAGATAGATAGATAGATAGATAGATAGATAGAAATTATTCTGCTATTGTTTCAATAAGTCTTTTTCCCTTTGAACTAAAACATTTTCTGATGAGGAAAAAAAAACCTGATTTTCATTTGATTCATCTTGTGCTTAACTGGATGATATGAGTAAAAAAATACTCTCTCTTTTTTCTGTACTTCTAGAATGTTAGATTGATTTCTCAACATGTTAAAAGGCTCAATTTTTCTGCATATAACATGTGGAAACATGAGGAAACAAGTTATATAGGTTATTGCCTCAAACTCACATGGCACTTACTGTACTTGTAGTCACTCATCATATTCCCTACAGTTCAAATTCCTCTCAGATATGTAGAAAAATATGTTTATCTTAAGGTTTCGTTCCAGTAGTAAAACAAACCATCCCTTTTGACTTACTAAGCAGTTGGTCATTGTTTGCCTACCCAGGAAGCACAAGGCAGAACGTGTATATAATGCAAGTTCAAAACAAGGCATACACAAATAGTAAACAGTTTGAGACATTCAGCCAAATACCTTTGGTATATTCCTATACAATGTCATATACAAAATGTACAACTGATGGTTTGTATAACAAAATTAATTATACTTATACCTATGTGTGTGTATATATAT
>JAABNY020000008.1:25572531-25602246 GCA_015164015.2 Brevimyrus niger
ATCTGTGGCCTGTACTACGAAGCGGGGTTACTGGCTTATCGGGGTAACTTGTCGGATTTAAGGTAGTCTGGGCAAAATGTAAGCAAACAAATATGAAGTCAATTTAAACTGTGGTACCTTAAATCCGATAAATTACCCCGATAAGCCAGTAACCCTGCTTCATAGCTGCTCCGAGCTATGACAACACATCCAGCAAGAGTTTAAAAAAACTGACAGATCCAGGATCATGCCAAATCGTCTACAATTACATCCAGCTAAACTAGTTATCCACATACGAAAAATACCCACCAGGTTGCCTTTGATTGACAAGAGAAAACAAAAAACAAGACAACACTCTTACTGTAATCAACTGCTGAATTCACAGAAATATGGTACTGGCATTAATTACTCCTTAAGGTTGGAACTGGAATAAAACTACTGGAGTCTTCTAGCTCACATGATAAAACATGATGTTTTACTCACTGATTTGTACCTTAATACCCTATGTGACAAACACGCAAATTATTTGATTAATGGGGTATTAATTATGGTCATAAACAAATCACATTTTTAATACCTATATATTGATATGCACATTGATTCTGGCACTTTATCCAAAGACTTCATTTGTTTTTGTGGGGAATTATGCTCAAACAATGTATTCAGATGCTCAGTTATCAAGTAATTAAATGCTGCTGTCTACCAAGTTAAGTTGTTTTTTGAGCCACTTTGTCTTGCCACCAATTTTCTCCGTTACTGTCGGGAAGTTCTCATTCTTTCCTTATATCTTCATATTTAGCTCATTCATATGGCCAAAAATGTTAGCTAAGACAGCAATTTTAGCGCAGCACAATTCATCATTTGGAAGGCAGTGTTTGCTGTCCTGTGTGTGTAGCCTGCAGTTTTTTTACTGTGGCATTTTCTCAGCATTCTTTACAAAGCCCTTTGCCCTCCTGATTATAAAGGCAGTTTCATCATTGCATATACCGACACATATATCTATCCTAGGTAGACATAGTCATCTATGACATAAAATCACGTAATACTTAATACACTCTTAACATATTACACATTGGCCATGAGCTAAAAGTGGCCACTGATGGGAATTGAATTTGCAGCAAATCTGCCACTTAACTTTTTTTTTGTCTGAGGAAAAACCAGCTCCACTAAAAACTAGCATATGGTGCTCCCTTAGACACATAGTGTTCAATGCATGCATTAAGTCTGTTGACTTATAATGTCAATCTATCTCATTCATATTACAGTACCCAAATTGTCTTGCTAGCTTATTTGGCACCATCGCTGCACTTGTTAATTTTTCCCTTACAGGTCAGATATACCAATATGGGGCACATAGCATTCCTGCTACAATGATGCTTTTCCACTGCAACCAGGAACCAAGCCTTACCTGACCTGTACCACTAACTAACAGTTTTCCATTGTAAAGTACACAAGCGTACCCAATACGTACCCATGCTGACATGGCCTTGCTTACAATCAGTGATGAAAGCATGTCTAAACTGAGGTGGGTGTGTAACCACCATTGGGTTGATTCAAATACACAGGGAAAAGAAACAACCAGTGATTTGAGTTGATATGCAGAGATTATGTGAAGGGAATAAGGACTCTATATATTATTCATCATTAGTTGTATCACTCATCGTGATATAGTCATGCACTGACGATAAATCGGACCTTGAATTTCCAACCTCCAACTTTTGCAAAGTTTCGCAAGATGATGCTAATTCCACTACCATTCGATGCTAACATAACATGGCAATTCTCACAGATGTGCTAGTAAAAATTAGCACATAATAAATCGCGACAACGTCTTTCTAGTGTCTCATTGAAGCCGTTCCATCACTTTCACTCTCCAACCTGGCCACATCTTTACTGAACCGACCTGTCTGCAGGGAAAAACTGAAGCAAACTGGAGTTGTGCTTTAAGTAGTCTCTCTTCATCGTACAGATTGGGTATGGCTCATTTCCTGTATGCCAATGGAAAAGTGCAATAAATTACACTATATGAGATGCAACTATTGTGGCCTGCTGTCTAAGTCAGCAAAAATCTGCATAATGCAACAGTTATCACTGTATTGTCTAATTTCTGATTTGTTTGATACGGCTGCACAGATTTTTTTGATGGTGTCAATGGCTGAATAGTAACTATAGCTATTTTATTTTTTTAACAGGTACAAAGCTGTTCGTGTTCAATGTTTTAAAGCAAACAGCTCAATGGCAGTAAGGGAAGTACTCTCTGTTACCCCTGGCTGCTATGTAAGTCACAAAAAGTTTTAGGTGCAGTGTCTGACAATAAGCACTGAAAAACACTTGCGGTATTGTGTAAGGAGGTTTATGGAGCTACATGGAACATTGTACAATGCTATTAGTAACCTTGAGAACAACATAACTCAAATCAAAGATTTTAGAATGCTTTTAGAATAAAAAAAAAGAAAGTGGACATTTATAGAATGTTAGTTATTGTGCTTATTCATCCTGCTGAGTAATCGTTGTTCTCTACATTCAAATTTCCACTGCAAAAGCACCTTACAAAAATGTATGTCCTAAAATTAGCAAGACATAGCACTCAGGGATTGATAAAGATGGAATTGTTAATGCACTGAAAAAACAATTAAGATGAAAACAGGTCACATTACTTCAAAGGAAACATGACACGGCAGGGATTTTCTTTCTCCAAATAGTCCTTGATTTTTTGTGATCTCTCTTAGCAGATAGTCAACATGCTGGTTTGGCAAGAGAGAAATAATCTCCCTTACATGGCCTCAAATTCAATTGACTGTCTCTAATTGAATATCAATTAAATGTCACGGGCAGTCAGGATTCCATGCATGTAGTTCTTTTGCAACCAAAAAACAGCATATGTACCAAGTGCACATTTATCAGCAACTAAAATACACCAGGACAGGATTTAATAAACAATGCAACAGAGTAGTAACAAGGATGCTATCTTTTCTATATGTTTAACCTATGTTATTGCATTTGGTTCTATATTCTCTACTAAAGAGCAACGATCTTTGTTACTGTTAATACATAATATTCAGATTTGCCAATTAAACTAGCATGCACACTTTTGGACTGTGGTAGGAAACCAGAGGCCCTGGCAGAAACCCATACGAATATGGGGAGAGCATGTGAACTCCACACAGAAAGGTCCTTCTTGGGATCTTCTCCACTGCGCCACTGCACCACCCCCTTGAAACAAATAGAGCAAAACGTCATTTTACTTTTAACCTGTTAATTAGGTGATTAGAAGACCTTTTCCCTTGACCTTGCCTATCACCCAAAACATCTGTCCCCACTGACATTTTACCTTAGCAATAGATCAATAGATCAAAGTGATACCTGATACTGCTTAAATAAAACATTAACATTTCTGACATAAGCTGGAGCAACAGGCATAGGAAATTACAAAATTTATGCTTTATATGTGATGGACTTTCAAGCAAAGTGTTCAGATTTGACCTGTTCGGAGAGGACTAGGTGAAGATGGGGAAAGTGGAGTTTCAGAAACAAAGGTCCACTTCACACATTCACTATGCCATGTTGAACCACTAAAAACTGACTTTTTTTTTCAATGGGTCAATCTCCAAAGCCTCTTCTTTCCCCCTCTCCATTCATGCTGTAATTATCCACAGAAAAAAAAGTCAACCAGGCATATTCTGACCCTTTCAGGGAGCCAGGAAATCCCATTCTGTCAGAATGACACAAAGGATGAAATCTTTATGCCGACAACTAATGGAAAACCTTGCAAACGTATATCTACATATACTCTTTAACCTTGTAAAAAAGAATAACAGATTTTTTTTAAAGTCGGTGAATGTAAATAGGTTACATGCTACATTATATTTATTTACCAGACACTTTTGTACAAAGAGACACTGAGCTGAGGAAAGCTTGCGGACAGAAAGGAATGTCAGGCAGCAACCAGCACCCTAGGAGCATTTGGGGATAAGGGTCTTTGCTCCTAGGATTCAAATCCACAACCTCCAGACATAGCCACAGTTCTGTAATTGGCTGAGTTCTATACTAGCCCAACTAACATCATTTTAGATTGAAAAGTATTTGTAGGACATTTGTACATTATGGGTATATGCGGCATTCACTCATTTGGAGGGTGATGCTTGTTGCTTTTAGGGACATAAACGATAAAGAAAGGAAATTAACTCTTTATTAACAGTGTGGGTACAAGCTTCTCCCCAGCTCCATCAAATTACAGTGCTCTGAGTTATTATTCAATTTTACAGTGACATTTTGATTGATGGGGCAACAAGTTCCCATAGATATTCATCACACAGCTTCAGTGCTTCCCTGTGATGTAGCCGGTTTTATATATACTCTTAATTCTTTCAGTGTGGCCTAGATGTCATGCAGTCTGGAAACTACCCACACTTCCTTCGTTCTGAAGCCTCTTAAGGACCGGTGGGTTAATCACCATTGTGCAGTCCCATTGTTCCTTGGCTGGCCATATTGTGCCTCTGCTGGATATCTGAGGGACAAAGAGCATTCACAGCATTGTCTCATATGCCAAATGAAGAAGTCTTTCCTCTTGCAGTGAGCCAAATACGTAGCTGTACTGATTAATGCAGTGCCGTAAATACCTGCAGTTTGCTTCCTTATTATAAGCAAGATCATTAATAATTCTTGCAAGCAAAATGTTATGCTGAAAACATATTTGAAGGTAATTAATTATTAAAAATAATTTAAGGTATGTTTTGATAGCCAAATAATTGTTTAATTCACTACAGCATTCTGCATCAACAATGCAATCCTCTTTCTCAAAGTATGCCATAATGTTACACGCCTGAAAGTTATTTGGTAAAACTTTACTTGAAGCTTTTCAATTTTGTTTATTGACAACTGAGTACAATACACACATACATTTTGTATGTATATGTATGCTTTATTTTATACAGATTCTTCTTAAGTTGACTAGAAGATTATTCTTTAACAGATTCTGGTGCGCAATCTCAAGTCATGCATGAAAATGTTTGTTCACAATAAAACAGTTTGGACAGGGTGCATCAGAGAGGTACTGAACCAATGTAAATTCGACCTAAATATTAATGACTCAAGTATAATCTCATCCCCCAATTTATTTCATCATAAGGCTAACTGTTGTCTGAACTAATCTCTCTATTCAACTGGAGGGTTATTCAAACACCTTTAGACCTCTATAGAATCCAATTAAACACCCCAGGGCCACTACACCTGGCCTCCTGAACATTATGACCAAAACAAAGTGTCTCCTTTGGGTTATGACAAGAGATATAGAGTAGAAAGCAATATTATTAACTTTTTTTAACAACTTCACTGGTTTTGTCTTTGCTTGATTTTTCAAGTAATCTGACTGTGAACATTATAAGAGGTCATTGAAGGTAAAAAAAAAAAAAAACAATGCTTCATGTAATTTCAGTGAATGTGCTTTTTTATTCTTTAAACACCACAGTTTAAAGTGGTATGGAAGATAAATGCTTTTGGTTATAGTTTCTCCGAAATTTAGCTGCCTTATCATTTAAACAATATATTGAAAACTAAGACTAGGAACACACTCCTGAACAAACTGCTTGCACCCCCTACTCCCCCCCACCACACACCTGAACTGTGAATTTATCTCATTTATGCACTTTGCACTTTACACATCTATACGTTTATATGCTGCTTCAGTGCTACATGCACAAAACACACCAATGTTACAGGTGAAATGCTGCTGAACCTATGCACACAAAATTAATACATAATTACACTGAATTGTGCTTATATTTGTCCTCCACACTGGTTGCTGAATGTTAAAATATCCTCAGTCCTTAATTGCACATTTTTCTTAAATTCTTGTTTCGAGTCTTTATTACAATTATTTACGTTTCTTTCTTTTGCATGTGCTTTTATTATTGTAAACTGTATAAACTGGAGCTACATCGTCTCGTCTCATTGTATACATGAACATAGTTGAGATGACAATAAAATTTACTTTGACTTTGAATGGTGCAATATAATATTACTTATACAACCATGGTAGAAGTAGTATAGTATAGCATATTGTTTCCCGATACTAGCAATTTAATATAGAAATCATGAATGCCTAGCTACAATGATGTTTCTAAGGGGTTTTAGAAGTATTTCTTCTTCCTGCTTATTTGCACTCATGGGTGCAGTGTTATATCAATGGAAATCATGGTTTGTGTGTATGAAATGATAAACTGTTGGAAATGAAATGAAATTTACAGGTGAAAAATATTTTAATGAAATGATTTGTATGTGCTTCTTGGAGCCTTTATATTGACACCGGATGCCAGAGGACATCAGCATAAGACTCCTAAGTTACACCTTAACGTCACTGGGGTTTTTAAGGTGAAGTTGTGAAAGAAAAAGAAGAATAACGTTAATAAAACAGTAATCAAATATACTTTTTCCATTTAAATTGCAAGACTAACAAATTCAAACCTCTAGTAAACTATATGCCACCTGATTTAAATTGAACAAACCCATGATTTGTAGTGATTACAAAGAAGTCCTAAAACAGGCTATCTATGAGTCTCAGCAGATATTCTCTATTTTGAGGATTTTCCTTATCTTGGCTTGCCAGTATTGGTCACAAAAAAGGCATGGTCTTCATTTTGTGTCCTTATAGTACTGTTTATATTTGACAGTGTTTTCTTCGGGTCACTTGATTTTCCCCTTACTTTGTTTGTCTCCTAGTATTGGATAACTGGATTCAGCATGTATGTTTTGGCAGGTGAATTGTAATGCTGAGGACATTTGGCCCTTGGCCTGCCAGTGATAAGGCTGGATCAGCCAGACGAGTTGGATGCCACATGGGGAAGACCTACAATCAAATTACCTATTTCTCTGCTCCACTTTCTTCACAAACATGGTCTTTTGAATTGGGATGTTTGGGAATGTCAGGGGAGGTCAGAAACAGGGCCAAATGTTCTAATGAAATGAAATTATAGAGTGGTCTTTGTTGATCCATCAATGATTTCTGTAGACATTTCACAGAAGGCGAAAGCTTCATTCAACAGTATGTCCCAGGGTTATTTTTCTCTTTTAAGTTCCTAGTTCTACCCTTTTGTTAAAAAAGAAAAAGAAAAAAAGCCTTTTAATTCACTATGTTTCTGGCAATCAACCCAAAATAATTATTAAAAATTTCTCCCAGTTACCCAGGAACTATTGGGGGAACCTCTTTGAATGCCTCACAGTAACAGTAACAATTTTTAGCCTCAACAAAATTTTAAATGCTAAACAGCCAGAGAAAGAGAAGACAATATGCTGTTATGAGAAGTTGCCTCATTGTCAATTCAGCACCCGGGCAGCCAGTCAGAGGAGGGGAGAACGATCTAAATGTGTTGATAAAGGCAGAGAAAGTTCAACTTCCCTTTCTTTCACTGTCAGTCCATCAACTCAAAGCACTTGGGACCCTCCCTCTAAAACCCATACGGAATACAAACTTAGTATATAGAACCCAAGCTGATTTTAGAAGTAATTTTTATTTGTGATATAGATTGCGGTCATTTTTATATTTTCCAGGTGTGTTTTTACTTATTTGGATTATCCACATTCTCCACCTTGCCTCAGCTTAGCTTATTTAATGAATGCAAGATTAACTTTGGTATCCATGGGTTCTTAATGAAATCTTTCCAGTCATTCCCTGCAGATAAACGAAAGCGCCAATAGAATCTGCGTGTTCTTGCACTTACATTCGTACATCACTGCCAAGGCTGCGATAGATGCAAAGCTAATCAAGCCCTGGGCCCTGTTTGTCGATCCAAGGAAGCTGAAAGTGGTGGAATGTTTTAAACATCTGAAGTCAACTTAAAACATCTGAACTGCAATCAGTTACCTGACATGACAGTCCAATGCCGAAATGAGACAATGCAATGTAGTCTGATGAGAAATACCTCATCTGGTCATCCAGGGAACAGAAGCCAGACGATATGTGTGAGAGATGAGTAAAACTGCAGGCTACATGCTAAGAGGAGATAAATAATAAAGCAGCCTGCTTTGGAGCCTTTGCTAGTAAGGGGAGCATAACGAGGCACACCAATACTCATTAACAATCTGTGTCTCACATAAACTCTGTAAACCAGAAGCCCAAAACATTTTATTGTACTTTTAAAAATAGGTAGCAGTCTAGCTTTTGAAAGAAACTGGTAGAACTTTAAGCAGTTGGTTTCATGCTCAGGCTGACCAGCGACTATGGCAGAGTCACCCCGATGAATCGGGAGCGATGTAGACTCTTCAGTTCACGTAACCATATGTTTTTCAGCTGGCAGGCAAAACCCAGAGAACCTGCAAGGAAGCCACACAACAAAAGGCAGGCACGCATCTCCAGACGCATGGAAAAGGGGCAATCAAAATCCCAAGGGGAAATTAAAATCCCAAGGGGCAATCAAAATCCCACAGGGCAATCAAAATCCCAAGGGGCAATCAAAAATCCCAAGCCTGCAAGAGTGAGAGAACAATACTGTCCACTAGGCCACCTTGCTGTTCCAGGATTGTTGAGTTCTGCTCTAAATAAATATTTAAAGACCTTCACACAGAGATGTGTCCCACATAAGTAAACTCCTGTTAAATGTAATTTTTATCCAAGTGACATCATGATCGTTTAGCTATAACAGAAGCAATCCTGTGACTCAAAAATATGTGGATGACCCTTTAAACACTAAGCTACCCTCTGCTCAGACACATGACACATATTTTGATCATAAAGACATATACAATCATAAGACATTAAGTGTAAAACAACACATTCCAAATTCTATATTTTTAATGTGCAAAAATCACAGAAAAAAACTCACCCCTCCTCCCTGAGAGACTCACACTCAAAACACGACACATTGACTGAGACATGGGAAGGGAGAGACACCTTACATTTATTTAGAAGATGCTTTTGTCTAAAGTAATGTGCTATTGGAAAAGCAGGGATCAGCCACATCCTGGAGCAATTCGAATTGAGGCCCTTCCTCAAGGGCCCAAAGGTGAAAACCACCGGATATGAAACAATGAGCTTCCGATCACAGATACAGCATCTGAGCCCGATGAGCCATACACCGCCACTCTTTATGTAAAGAAACAAGGCCTGTACTCATTTCAGGATGTATCAGCAAGATCATCAGCACCTCCCTGCCCCCCCTCACGGACACTTTCCATATCCTCCTCACCCACAGAGCCATCAGCATTGCTGGAGACTCCGCCCACCCATTACACTCCGACTTCAGCCTCTTGCCTTCGGGGAGAAGGTACCGGACCCTCCAGGCTCCACGAGACTATTAAGCAGCTTTATCCACCAGGCTGTCAGGAGGCTGAACTCTGCCCATTATCTCCCCACTCTGCCTCCTGCCCCTGGACAGTAATTTATTCACTGACTACCTCAAGAACTGTTCACATTCATACCTTTCTGCTGCTACTTTGAATTTGACTTCTACTGTTTAATTGCTACCATTTGCTCTCTATTGTTCATCGTTTGCATTACTTCCTTATCCATGTTCACCATTTGCACAACTACCTTAATATTATTACTGTTTGCACAACCACCTCTTCTACTTTTACCATTTCCACAACTGCCTTTTAAACTATTATTTTTTGCACAACTGACTATATACTGTTACCATTTGCACGTTGTACCATTTTTGCTCAAATCTCTCATACTATATGTGCCACTCAGTTCGGTCCTGTTGAAGAGGACAGCTAGGCCTTTAAGATGACATGTTAGGTGTGACCTTGCCATGTTCATCTTTCTGTCAAATCAAAACGTTAAGAAATAAATATTTAATAAATCAATATTAAAACATTTTTTCCCCGGATATCAGGAGGATATGATAACAAAGACTTTCCCTCATTATATGGGTTTGTTGTATCAAAATTTGTCACAAGAGTTGTCACTTAATAGGTGAAAGGTAAATTTCTCAATTAATTAATAACTCAACTAACAACTAAAACCTTATGTTTTCTGGGAACAATTAAATTACACAATTCAAACACTCTTTTGATGTAACTCTTACTGGAATGGGTGCTTGGAGTTGGCTTATTTCTCCTATATGTTTTAATTTTTAATCTTTTTAAAATCTTTTTGCTAAAAGTATGTTTAGTAAAGCGATATATTTTCAATATACCATCCATCAGCTTTAGTTCAGGGAGGGCAGCTTAGAAAATCATCCATAACAGACAATTTAATTTTTATGCCACTTTCCATTATACTCTTGCAATGGTTTCCTGAGGAGCAGGCCGTTAAGGCCATAGTATGAATAAAGGATTTAAGGCTTTGGGAATCAGTGCTTTAAAATATTGTCTGAATGGGGCGACCCCCTCCATTCATAAAAATGGTCTGCCTTGAATCCTGAGTTCAATGAGCTGCTTCTTTACTCGCCTAGAACTATATCTCAGAGATTAAGGGTCTGAAGCCTGTGGTTCTTGATCCTTGTTAATATTGTCTCCTGGAAAAAGAGATCGCCTTTTTGCCAAAGAGGTCTTTTCTTCAGGAGCAAGGCAGAGACATCACAGTCAGAGCCGAAGTTTTGGAGGAAGACACCCATTGAGTTTCCTGAATCACTGACCAGCCCTCAGCCTGACTCTTGCATAACAGAGAAGTAATTAGTGTACTGGCATAATTCAGCAACATTGCCAATGGATCTAAAGGGCAGGAGTTCACAGGATGACCCAGGCATGCAGCTACACTGACCTCCCACAATATACGACTTTTGTTTGCTGCTGATTTACTGCCTGCATTTCTTATTCTGCTCTTTGTTTCCAGGATGAGATGGTGCAGGGTCATGCCCACCAAGGGTATTTGTGGTCAGCACCTTCAGGTGTGGGTCACTGCCAGTCACCAAGATAGAGCGAGGAATGTGTCCCCTGTCACCATGTCATAAACCCAAACAGGGACTGACAGCCTTAGTTTCACAAGTGAGAGAGAAGCTCAGAACAGCAAGTGTCAGAAATCATTGGAAAAAGATGGGCTTATTTAATTTGTTTCCAAATTAGACTGGAATCCATGGTGTCTGTTATTAAAAATAAATTGTAAAAATATATTGTAAACATATTTTTGATCTCCTGATCTTGTCAAGAGTGTTTGTATGGTCATTATATATTACATTGTGGGGATCAAATGTTCTCAAAAACAACTTATTTTGACCCTGTGGGGACATATTTTCGGGGGGACACTCAATCTTATTAAAAATCTGTGACTGCAATCTAAAAACTAAAAATGCTAAAAGTCTTTTATTTTGTTTGGTTAGTTATGCTAAGATTAGGGCTGGGTTGGGGTTAAAGCTGTCATAGTCAGGATTAGGGTTATCCCCATAGAAATGAATGGAGGATGTCCATAATGATATGAACACATGGACTGTATGTTTGTGTGTCTGTATGCATGTGTACCCTGCAATGGACTAAAAGAAGGTGCACGTGGTACTTGAAAAATTAGCCGGTCTGCTTCCACACCTTTACCTTAGCTTATAGAAAATTGAGATATTGCTGTTTTTATCTGCTTAAAGAAGCTGGTGGCATAGTAATTGATTACTTGACTGAGAAAGCACTTACTCTGCATGCTTTCTTCTTCTTTTCTAACCTACATAGAATTTTACAGAATACTTTATTCAGCAGAATAAAGGTTCATGATTTTGAGAAGCGGTGATCAACATTTCCATCCATTTGCAGGTGCTTATTTTACATTTTTTGTCTAGTGGCTGAAAATAAAAAGTTTTCATCTTATCAAACAGTGTTGAATTACCCTCATGATAATTCCATGTCTAGCAGCCTCCACTTCTGTCCTTCCTCCCAAGAATGAAAGAAACCTGCAATTAATATTCAAGTAAAATAATACAGACCCATTACACTATAAGTGAATGGAAGAAATTTCGTAACATTTTCTATGAATGCCCTGTCCATGTAAATCTATGAACACATTCATAACACACTATAATGCATTCCTAATGCATTATAAACATGGCTGTACATATTTATTAAAAGGATTAACACATTATAACCATGTGTATAACCATGTGTCTTATAATGCATTCCCGCTTATTTTTAGGTGTCCGCTTAAGGTTTAAAAAAACCTCAAAGAAATTTTGGGACCCATAAGGGTCCCAGATGGCCCAGGCTCCCAGTGACAGAGCAGCTCATTTATTTATCAGGGGTCGTGGATTCCTCTGCTTTGTCTCTCTCATATCCAACTGTGTTCCTGCATTCTGCCTAGCAACCTGCTGTCAGCGGGGCATTCCAGATCACTGAGCACCTCTTTAAGTAGCATGTACCAACTCTGAACTCATTCAGCACTATTCTGAAAAAACTCCCCAAAAAAACCCACCTACAGTTAGTACCTAGCTCACTGCCAACCTCACATGCATTACGAAATTCACTCACACCAATCACTCACTCCTTTGAATGGTACTTTGCCATTGAAATATACTGCATGATCATAGAACAGCTCAACGTGAAAAGGGAGAGAGAACTTGTTTTTGCTCACCATTTATGTCAGCTATTATACTTTATTTTTCATGTTGGTCATTTCTGTCATTTCTCTTGATGAAAATCTTTTCTTACAGCGAAAGAGTTCAAAACAAGGCAATCTACATCTCTACTCCAATGCAGTGAACTTGAGTGATTGTTTCTCTTTAGATAGATTTCTCTGAGCAAGCATATCAAATTATTTGAACTTTTTTGTTTCTTTTGAGATGCACAATATGGCACGTTTCGCCAGGGAAAACTGTAATCTGTGAAATGGGGCCCTCGTTTCCCCCTGCTTTTAGACTGACTTGTTTTTTGAAGGCAAACGCTAACCCCCCATGACACCATTGTCTCTCCTCACTGAAAGGAGCCCCAGCAGTCACCGCCTTTCTGCTTCAGGGAGGGTGGACTCAATTAATTTGCCCCCTCTGAAAAGAGAAATGTCTGATCCGAGTTTGAGCCAAAAAGCAAATATTTGTGAGGAAGACGTTGGGGGAGACTGAGAAATGGCACTGTGAGAGGGGACCAGAGTCAGGGAAGGGCAGGAAAATGATATGATGATTAGAGTGTCCCAGGTCTCAGTAATGTTACCTAATGAGAGGCGTCATACTCAGTCCTGGTGAAGAATATGGGCTTTTTATGATGGCTCCCATCATCCCAGCAGCCCCCACTTCGGCCTATAAAAGCTGCATTTTAAGTGTGGAGCCTGTCCGCTTTTCCTCCAGAGGGCAGCTGCAGCCAGATAAGACAGCCATGGCGAATTCTGAAGAGCGCTCAATCAACTCACTTGTGAAAGAGACCAAATGAGATTTTCCCACCAGCCAATCAAACTCTCCCCCTCAGGCCACTGCACAAAAAAAGATCAGTCATTGTTGCCTCCTAATATGTATAGGGATACTTTTCTTTTCTCATCTCACCTGCACGGGGCACTTGTATGAGGGGAGAGGAGGCAACCCCTTTGGGAGCTTGCCGGGATGAAAGAAAGCAAGCCATAATGTGAAGGTCAGGTCCTTTTGCGATGAGAGGAACAAACCCTTGTGGACCCCGGGTGAAGGTACCTCTGAGCACAGAAGACTGCTCCTCACTTCGAGAGGCCTGGCTCCCTCTCAACGGGGGCTGTAATCATACAAAATGAGACTTATTGTGACATGAAAGCTTCCATTCATGAGGTGGCAAATGAATGCTAATCATGCACAAATACAAGCGATGCACAATTGAAAGTGAATATGAAAGTTCAAACAAGGAGACCTAAAGGATGCAAGCGTGTCCAATCACATCGATCCAGGTTTAATATAAAGATAAGTCCACCCCACTTGTTTGCCATACAGCTATTTGTTCCCCCCCTACTCCCCTCCACCACCTTCGGCTCCCCATCCTGGTCCGGGATTGGCTCCTTCGCCTCCTGCCTGGTCGCCCTGCCAGATCTCTCAGCTTCAGAGTCGATGGAACCGATGACCAAGGGACGGGCTTCACCAAATCACTGTTCACATACTCATTTAATTCATTTCATTAAAAAAAGTTTACACAGCTGATTTCATGCTATCCTTCTTGCACAAACAATAGTGTGTATCAACAGTATCACTGAATACAGCGAATCAATGGCATGGGATAACATGGGGTTATCTTTTGGTAGATATCTGGCCGAGTACATCTTGTTCTGCAACAATGCCAGAAGCCATATTTGTCTCAGATTGTCTTCCTTCCTACTGCTTGTTTATATGTTAAATGTGTTTTTCTATTTGTACTGTAGCCAACACACTGACACTGACAAAGAATACGATTGTTAGAACCTCTGAGATAGCTAAACATTGCACATAAAGAGGTTGAATGTATGTGACAGCAAGTTGTGTTGAAGTAAGTTTTGCTATTTCACATGTATCATTGTTAATAATGTTTAAGGGGCTGATCTCTAGTCCTCTTCCATTTCTGATAATGTGGTTATGGGTTGATAATCCGGAACTGTCTTCAACACAGCAAAGTTAGCAGTATGTGTAGTCTATTTTAGGGGAGCCAGTGACATGAATTGTAGGACAGCGTACGCCCACTGACAGGTGAACAGGGACACTGCTGGTGACCAGTTCATTGAAGGGCCTGGGAGGGCCGAACTGCTGCCTGAACACTTACCCCCACTTACAATAGAGGAGAGAAAGCAAAAAAGGAGAGAAACAAGGGGCATAAAGCATCTTGGTTTCCATGCATCGCCGTTGTAGCCTGGATTTAGTGAGCATGCCTCTCATCCCACTCGCATTGTGAGTGTGTGATGGGGGGAGTAGGGGTGACGAATGGACTATGGTTCTCTGCTTCTATTCTGGACAGCTGCGTGCTCCCAGCTCTCTTCCCCAAGGCAGGCCATTGTAATGTCCTGACAGGGGACCTCCAGCCTAGCAGTAGGGAGGTGGGGGGGGAGCTCTGCACGAGACCTACCCACAATGAGCGGACCTTCCCAAGCCTGAGTTGAACTCACACTATACGTAGCTCCCTGCAATGGGAAACAAAGCCTTGATCATCATGAAAGACCCAAGCAACATAGCCTCTACTATCCCTGAGTCTCTAGCTAATTGGATTGATCTAAGCAATTACCTTAAAGAACACAGGGGAAGCCAGGATATTGACAAATGGAAAAGGCAGCACAGACCAAAAGCAATTTCAAGCAAGAATGTTCAAACAGTATGGATGTTTCAATTCATGGAAGTGAAAATATGATATGCACTATATGGTCAAAAGTTCTGGGACACGTGGCCATTACACCTGTAGGAACCTTTATGAGGTCCCATTCTAAATCCATAGGAGTAAATATGGAGTCGGTCCCCCTTTGGCAGCTCTAACAGCTGAGAAGGCCTTCCACAAGATTTTGGAGTATGTCTGTGGGAATTTTTGCCCATCCATTCAGAAAAGCATTAGTGTGGTTAGGCACTGATGTCCATCAAGTCCTGGCTCACAATCACCATTCTAGTTCAACAGAAAGGTGTTCGATGTGCAGGCTAGTCAAGTATGCATAAAGACATTTTGGACAATCCTATGCTTCCAACCTTTTGCAAACACTTTGGGGAAGGCCCAAACTGGTGTGATGCGAAGCAGACAGGAACGAGGTAAACCCCGGTATGCGACAAGATTTTAATTAGGAAATTGGCTACACCAAGAGCCAAGGGGGTCGTCAGAGAGAATGGTTGAGTCGGATGCCGGTGAAATCAGTCCTACAAGCAGGGACGAGACAAGGCGACGACGAGACAGGGAGCACGATGAAGATTGGACGGAAGAATGGGGTGTGGAAGGCAGGTCAAGTAGGCAGGGCAGATGGAACAGGCAAGGCAGATGTGACAGGGACAAGACAAAAGAATGCTCAGTAAGGCGCAAATACATGGCAACAATACTTCGCAATGCATTAATGGTGAGTTCCGCTTTAAGTAGCGGGCCATTGGTTGTTAACCCTCTGGGGTCTAGGGGTAGGAAACACACTTTGACTGGCTGGGGCATGATCATACATTCCTTCAAATATCATAAACTTAATTCATGGCAAATAAATTATTTCTTATATATTTGTTTTGCCATCACACTCGTCTTTATTTTAATGTATATAGTAAATATGTCCGATTTTTGTTAAGTTTGTAATTTGACATCAAAGTATAGACATTGCAAAATGCAGTTTGAAACACTTGCAGAAACATTATAAAAGTACATAGTAAGCAATGGTGGCAAATTGTTTTGATCCCAAATATCTGATCAGTCTTGGCTACAGAAAAATGCTGTCTCTGCTTTGGGTGTCCATTTCAGATGAGAGCTAGATCCTCGTGTTAGGGTTAGCAGCAACCTGACTAAAGTTACGAATGAAAAGGCGGTAGAAATTCACAAACCCCAGGAAGTGTTGCAGTTCCTTTGTAGTACAAGGTCGGAGCCACTGGCGGATAGCTGCTACCTTCTTCTCATTCATAGCCACCTTGACGGGTCAGATGACGTAGCCCAGTAATTGGACCGGAGTCTTGTGAAATTCGCATTTCTCCCCCTTCTCCCACATATAACTGATATTCTCGCAGCCTCTGGAGTACTCTGCAAACATGTGAGTAAATCAAGATTATTACAAACTGGTTTATTAAGTCCCGAAACACCATGTTCATGAAGGCCTGAAAGATAGAGGGGCTGTTTGCCAAACTGTAAGGCATAACCTGGTATTCATATTGACCAGTATTGGTGATAAACAACATT
The DNA here is from genome assembly GCA_015164015.2 of Brevimyrus niger. Taxonomy (NCBI): domain Eukaryota; kingdom Metazoa; phylum Chordata; class Actinopteri; order Osteoglossiformes; family Mormyridae; genus Brevimyrus; species Brevimyrus niger. Next base: position 25,589,173 of record JAABNY020000008.1, read on the forward strand.
TTCCATTCATCCCCTCTTTGGACCCATCCCAGATTATATGTGCTGCGGAGGTCCAGCTTGGTGAAGTAACGTGCCTCCCGCAGCTGTTCCACAGCTGATGGGATCAAGGGTAAGGGTTCTCGTCTTTTTATGGTTATGGCATTAAGCGACTGGTAGTCATTACATAGGCAGAGCCCTCCATCCTTTTTTTTCATGAAGATAAAGCCGCAGTTACGGGAGACGTAGACAGACAAATAGTATCTTGAGTGAGGTCCTCTCAAATGTATGTTTCCATAGCCTCCTCCTCACTGTTGGACAAAGGATAGAGCCGGCCCTTCGGGAGTTGAGCCCCCTCCAGGAGATCTATGGCGCAATCGCACTCCCGGTGTGGAGACAGTTGAAATGACCTGTCCTTACTGAAAATATCCCGGAAATCAGAATATTCGGTTGGAAGGACAGAGAGGTCCTCTGGGTTCGGGCTCTCCACTTGGGAAGCACAGCATGGGATTGGAATACATGACTGGGAACACTGGGGTGATCACGCGGTAAGCTCACCTGATGGCCAGTCAATTTGGGGGTTGTCTGTTCATAACCATGGGTGTCCCAAAATCACCGGATCTTTAGTGGCAGGGAGGACGAGGAAATCGGTTGTCTTTGTGTGAAGTGCCTCTACCCGTAACTTAATGGGTCCTGTTCTGTGGGTGATGTCTGGGGTAAGGGTTTGCCACTGACTCCCAAGACAGAAATAAGTGAGGAGAGTGTCTGCAAAGGAATCCGGAACACTGAAGGCCCGGGTATGCTGCAATCTCCCCTCTTTATTTAAAACCACAAGTACCATGTTTTTGATACCCCAAAAAACCCAGAGGATCTGCACGTGTGGAGGTGGATTGAAGGGGCGGTTCAGACAAGAGCGAAGAATGCGTCAGGGAGCTCCATAGTAGATGCAAAGGCCGTGGGTTCGACGTTCCTCGGTCGAGAGCAGTAAACATCCCAGCTGCATCAGCTTGACCGTGTCCTCCAATGTCGCTGGCCTGATTGGAGGGACAGTCGGCCGGGTTCGTCAACGGCGTCATTAATGGAGGGTGTTGTCCAAGGTGACCGGCAGACTGATGTAGTCCTCAAAGGAGAGCCACGCACAGCAGGATATCAGTTCATCCTGGATTTCAGGATTGAGTGAGTGGCAGTACTTGATCCTTAGACAATCCTCTGGCTAACGTAGTCCCACCGCAATGTTGCCAAACTCCAAATAGAACTCGTCGACAGTCTGAGTCCCTTGTTTTAAGTCAAAGAGTTGCTCACCTAGGCTTCGTCCCATTGCCGGATGATCAAAGCTGGCTTTGAACGCTTGTTGGAATTCCTGGGCCAAATCGAGCGGGGGGCTGTCATCCATCGATAATGTGGTGGCCCAATCGCGTGCTTGACCGGTGAGAAGAGAGATAACAAACTGCAACCGTGCAGTTTCTTCCACAAAGCGTTCTGGGTGCTCCTCAATGTACAGACCGCACTGTAGTAAGAAGGCTTGGCACTGGTCCGGGTTCCCATCATATTTGTCAGGCATGGCTACGGGTATGGGACCTGATGTCTTGGGCGGTGAGTCCAGTAAATGGACCGTCCAGCTTGTCCCTCGATCAGCTGAGCTACGAGCGCCGTCAGCAATCTCTGGTTTTCTGCAGGGTCCATATGGTGAGGGCGATGTATTCTGTGATGCGAAGCAGCAGGAACGAGGCGAACCCTGGTATGCAAGATTTTAATGAGGAAATCGGGTACACCAAGAGCACCAAGGGGGTCATCAGAGAGAATGTTTTAGTTGGATGCAAGGGTTCGGAGGCCGGTCAAGTCAGTCCTACAAGCAGGGACAAGACGGGGTGATGTCGAGACGGGAAGCACAATGAGGATGGGTCTGGAGAGCAGGGCGTGGGAGGCAGGTCAGGTAGACAGGGCAGATGGAACAGGCAGGGCAGATGACACAGGTACAAGACAAAAGAATGCTCAGTAAGGTGCAAATACATAGCAACAATACTTTGCAATGCATTAATGGTGAGTTCCGCTTTAAGTAGCGGAGTGATTAGTTGTTATTGGGTTGCAGCTGCTCTGCCCCGCCCCTCTGGGCATGACAGCTGGTAACATTTTTAAGTATTTGTTCACTGTCTTGTTGCTTGTAGATATCTTCTTCAAACTACTGAATGAGCAAATTTCCCTCTCCTTGAAGGACTTGAAATGTATAGAGTTTCCAGTGTCTTGATGGATTCAGCTACACTGAAAAAAGTGATTTTGGAGGGTGGTAAATATAATGTGTGGAAACCATATCAAATTTACATGATTATTGAAGCCAGCCAAAAAATTCTAAAGTAATGGATAAATTCTACATATGCTACCCATTCGTCAACAGTAAGAACCATCACATAGAAAAATGCAGTAAAATATACCCCCAAACCATGAGTTTTTTTTTGCTTTAAATTGCGCGTGTGTCAGCCCGCGTTTTTGAGTGAGTGTGGACGACGCTGGATCCTCCCTCTGGCTGCCATCGAACACCAGAAGTGAAGGTAAGCTATTTACATAAGAGTACTGTATATATTTTTTTAAATTATGAGATATTACACTTCACTTGTATTTGGCGTCCGTTTGTTTAACATGCCATTACTTGAAATTAAAGTTTGAATCTGTCGCTGGCGTCACCATGGCCCGGGACACATCAAGCTCGACGGTCGGCCGTTGGGCAACGTCGGACCGCCGGTCAGGCAAGCTGGTTTATTTTGTTCCATGTGTCGGTTTGATGTGTTCAAATAAACAAATTGGCCCCAGGCCAACGCAAGGCAACGGCACGTCTGCTTTCGTCGCTGCTAATTATTTGCCATCAGTTTGTAGTGTCCCGGGATTTCACCATCTGCACAACTACCGGTTGAAATGCCCTCGTGGTTTGCTTTTTGCAAGATTAGTCAGCATGCATGTGTGACGGTCGCTGCTCTGGCGTGATGACGTTCTGCTTGGCGCCAGTGTGGGAAGCAACCGCGGAAATAATTATATTTATTATGTTATATTGACCACGGGAATGGATGAAGGACGCTGACATCCGAAGTATGCCCTCACACTCTGCTTTATTTCTGCACAAAAGAAAAGGCATACAAACATCGAGATTGTCTGAGCCACCGCTATCGCTCTCGCACAGTGTACGCGCATGCATATGGCATACAGCGCGCGCCAAATACAGAGTTTAGCCAGCACAGCCAAAAGAAACACAAGATACTGTGACCGTATAGTGGTCTTCATCATAAATGTTCACATCCACAGTGAGAGGAGAGCAGTTTTGTTTTTTTTAAAGTAACTAATATGTAACATAATTATACAGAATGGGAAATGAAACTCAAATACGTACCTGCACAAAAGAAAAGGCATACAAACATCGAGATTGTCTGAGCCACCGCCATCGCTCAGAATACAAATAAAAGAGATAAAAGGATACGTTTACATACATAAGTTAACATTTATTGATGCTATTGACTATGCTACCCAGCATGGTGCGAAGTCACTTAACTATTTAAGAACAATTTTAATTGGAAAATAACGTATAAAACTGCACAAAATCATAACACTTCGCTGCAATGTCTAGTGTCCTTATAGTGCACACACTTATGTTAATTATAAACCGTCTATCTTATTTAAAAGTAAATTCTTACAGCGATTACATTTTCTGACCTACCTCGCACAGCGTACGCGCATGCATATGGCGAAGCATGGCGCGCGTGCGGGTCACAGCACTGGGTGGCCAACATATCCCTCCTCGATGTTAACAGAAAAAGTAGTGCGCACCATTTAAGCTAGATCCCTTTTTTTTAATATCATTACAAAAAGAAAAAGACAATAATATACATATATACAAAAAAAGAAAAGAACAAATTCACATAACCCTTCCTGTTACACATGACTGTGTCTGACCGCTGGTTTTAAGGTTAGAAATTAGTCAACGCCAGCTTTTTCTAATATATTGAATATATATGTCTGGACATATTTTTAATGGAGAGTAGTTTTATATTTTTCTTCTTTTTCCTTATTTGCTCCACACACAGACACAGATCCATCCACTCTCTCTCAGCCCACTCCATTGCTCTGTGATTTCCAGATTGACAGAGAAGGAATAACAATAGAAAGTGGCCTGAAGAATTTTGATCTCTCCTTCTACCCTCTTTCCCTCCCTATTTGTTTGTTTCTTTTATTCTTATCCTATCTTTGAGAGAGAGAGCAAGCTCAAAAACTAAAGAATGTTGGTGTTCTGTTTTATCTTTATTAAGATATTTGATACTGTACATGCGCAGAAACAACCATGTGGAGTTTGTGTGTGTGCTTTTGATTTTTAAAATAGAATAAGTGGCATGTGTTGTTTGCAGTAGCTGTTTGCTGTAGCTGCTTTCTTAGTGAGTTATAAAACAAGTCAATTTGTTCACTGTTGTGTGAAGCTGATGTACTTTATTTAGCACTTTATTCTGTGTTTTTTGATCATTTGGTTCATCATTGCTGCATATAAACAGAGCTGTTCGGTTATTTGTTATATGAATGTACCTGGACCACAGATTTGGACAGTCACTCTGAAGAGACACAAAGAGTTTAGTCTAAGAGTTTAGTGCTGGATGTCCAATCACAAGAAAATCTTAATGTGATTGGACATCCAGCACTGCTCTGATCTCCTCACTTCTCCTTTCATTTTCTCTTGTCTGCTCCCTTCTCTTCTCACTTCTCTTTTCCGCTCTGATCTGGGTGTCCTAAAACAGGGATATGTTTTATTATCCAACATTATTGAAACAACATTTCATACATCAGTGAGTTATAAAACAGGTTCATTACTTGAAATGTTGTGTAATGCTGTTTTGCTGCACTATATTTTGAGTGTCTCATAGGATTTTTTGGATTAAAAACATCAATCTGATGAACCATCTGAATGGATTTATTGTGGGGGGGGGGTACATCTTACCTTCTCAAAATAAGTAATTGTTATTAATTAATTAACATTAGTTAATATTTACTAACTTTGATTTGAAGAGATAGTTTTTACCTAATATTATTGAGTAAGTAGCTGTTGAATATATACATAAATGGGAGGTATTGTTACCCAATTTATGGGAGTATTTAATAGCTTTTTACTTCAGATAGTTTATATATCAATATATGGGATTAAATCTACCCCAACCAAAGACGATGCAAATTGTTACCTCACATTTATTGGGCAAATTCTATAGATTAGTTTTTACAGTGTAGTTTTCTGTTATCTTCATTTATTTTCGTAGGTGTACCAAGGTGAGTGTGCTCAGTGCTCCTTACTTTGGATGTGCAGAGGCGCCTCACCATAGTGTTGGAGTACAAGTGTTGGCGTTCTGTCACCTTGTGGTTCCGTTTGCCAAACTGCATGGACTAAACCTTACACGTGTACAACAGAGAGCTTGAACAACAAACAATGCACTGTATGTAGACTCACTTTACTTAAGGGTGTTCTTCATAAGGCTACATGACACCAACATGTGTCCTTCATGACAGCAGACAAAACCTGCTAAGACCCCACCTCGAATACTGTGTGCAGGTTTGGTCACCATACCTTAAGAAGGACATTGCTACCTTGGATAGGGTGCAAAATAGGGCTGCGAGAATGATTCTTGGTCTTAGAAGAATGTCTTATGAGGAGAGGTTAGCTGAGCTGAATCTGTTTAGCCTCGTGCAAAGGAGGCTAAAGGGGGACATGATCCAGGTATATAAGATTCTAACAGGTCTTGATGTTGTTCAAATGGGTATTTCAATATTAATTACTAGAACTTGTGTCTAATTGGAAATTCGCAGGAGAACATTTTAAAATGAATTCGAGGAAACACTTCTTTACACAGTGTGTAGTCAGAGTATGTTGAAGTAGTGCAGGCTAAAACCCTGGGTTCTTTTAAATCAGAGCTAGATCTTAGACTGTGTGACTTGCCACTTAGCTATCTCTCCAATTTGACTTTCCTTGCCAGCCCCAGAAGAATGGGCTCCCCGTTCGAGTCTGGTCCATCCCAGGGTTTCTTCCTTCCAGGGAGGTTTTCCTTGCCACTGTTGCCTCTGGCTTACTCACTGGGGGTTTTGGGCAGGGACCCTGTAAAGCACTTTGAGAGAATGTAATGTTGTGAAAACACACTCTACAAAAATGTATTATTATTATATGTTCTGGAAGTATAGGGCGGCATGGTGGTGCAGTGGTTAGCACTGTTGCCTCAGACCTCTGGGACCCGGGTTCAAGTCTCCGCCTGGTTTACGTGTGTGGAGTTTGCATGTTCTCCCTGTGCCGTTGTGGGGTTTCCTCCAGGTACTCCGGTTTCCCCCCACAGTCCAAAGACATGCTGAGGCTGATTGGAGTTGCTAAATTGCCCATAGGTGTGCATGTGTGAGAGACTGGTGTGTGAGTGTGCCCTGGGATAGGCTGGCCCCCTGTCTAGGGTTGTTCCCTGCCTCGTGCCCGTTGCTTCCGGGATAGGCTCCAGACCCCCCGTGACTCAGTAGGATAAGTGGTTTGGAAGATGGATGGATGGATGGATGTTCTGGAAGTTTTATACACGGATAAATCGTGGAGGTACGTTACAGTTTACTGGGACAAATACCAACTGTATGGAAAACTCCTCAAATCAACTACAGAAAAGCTATTTTTATTGCGCATTTTGAAGAAATGGGGGGGCGGTCCGCTTTACCTCACTCACTCCCCTCCCTGCCAGTTTCACAGAGATACATGAGCTCTGCCCTCTCTCCCTGTAACAGAGTCAGGGAGACTGCGGGGATGCAAAGCGTCTATTGGAGGAAACCGTGAGACACACTTCCTCCTTCCATTCTACGTACCATCTCTCTCATTTCCCGACAGTCTTTTTCAAAACTATACAACCCCAGGATAATGTCCAACAGCTGTCTCAGGATGTCCAAGTCATTAGCCGACACAGCCAGCCGAAACCGGTAGTATAATTCCTTATCCACAACATTTCCAGGCTTTCTGGAAAGCATAAAATCCACTCTTTGGCAACTACACGAACCTGGATGGCTCATCCCAGGTCATATCAATAATCACTGTAGGACAATCATATTCCGGTACCCCTGTTAATAACTTCAAGCTCATAGCATGGGCTCCAACACCTTCAGACAAATACCAGACAAATATTCATAAGCACCGATAAACAAAGACATTTTCTTTTTCATATTAGTCCATCCATCCATCATCTTCTGCTTCTCTGGGGTTTGGGTCGCGGGGGTAGCAGCTTCAGGAGAGATACCCAGACCTCCCTCTCCCCAGCTACCTCTACCAGCTCCTCGGGGGGGGACGCCAAGGCTCCTTTCAACGTGGAGATCCAGCGGTTCTACTCTGAGGCTCTCCCGGATATCCGAACTTCTCATCCTATCCCTAAGGGAGAGCCCAGACACCCTGCGGAGAAACCTCATTTCGGCCACCTGTATTCGCGATCTCATTCTTATCAATAGATGAGGGTAGGAACAAAGATGGACCAATAAATCGAGAGCTTTGCTTTTTGGCTCAGTTCTTTCTTAGCCTCCATGAACCGGTTAAGCGCTTGCAAAACTGTAGATGCCTCTCCGATTTGTCTGTCCAGCTCCCGATCTCGCCTACCCTCACTCGTGAACAAGACCCCGAGATACTTAAACTCCTCCACTTGAGGCAGTACGTCTTCCCTGACCTGAAGAGGACAATCCACCCATTTCCGGCTGAGAACCATGGTCTCGGACTTGGAGGTGCTAATCTTGAACCCCACTGCTTCGCACTCGGCTGCGAACCGCCCCAGAGCACGCTGGAGGTCCCCAGCAGTTGAAGCCAACAGGACGACATCATCTGCCAAAAGCAGTGAGGCAATCCTGAGGCCACTGAATTGGACACCCTCAACACCCTGACTGCCCCTGGAAATCCTGTCCATAAAAATTATAAACAGGATCGATGACAAAGGGCAGCCCTGGTGGAGACCAACAAAATAAACTTCTGTGTTGGTGATGTGGTGCTGATTGTGGACGACACCCAGAAATAGAGGTCATTCCTGACCAGAAAGGCCTTGTTCATCAGGTGAAGGTCAAGACCAGGATCAATGAACTTTTGTGCCTAGTAACAAAACTATGGCTGCTGCAAGGGTCTGGTAATTGATGGACTTGCCTAGTTTTGAGGCAGAGTAAGCTAGTTAGGGACTATATCACAGCTAAAGTTCTTCAGCTTTGACTAAGTTTAAAAGTAAGTTGATAAGTGAGTTAGGCTCCTTTGGACTTTATTTTGAGTAATTCATTGGCATTTTTAACAATTAGGGGCCGGAAATGTAGGAGCCTAAATGCAGTTCATACGAGTCTGAGTAATTAACAGTAAAGAAAATTGGTTTAAGGTACAAGTTTACTTTGACAAACATGATTTTAAGTTTATTAGTTTGACAACCATGTTTTAAATGTTAAGATTAATTTGATCTACTTAATTTGTAATGTTTAGAAATGGGACTTTTAGTGTAGTTCTGATGGACACTATTGGGATGTTTTTATTATGATGAGTTGCCAAGATATAGGAGGTAGAGATGAGATTGGAGCGAAATAATTGTCATCCTGGCAAGATTTCTGAATATTCTGTGGATAAACCATACCAAATTTGTAATATTATTTCAAAGATTCAATGTAACTGGATAGAATTTACAAAACCGTTTTCCTGGAATATTTATTAAGTGGACTGAGACAAGAGAATCTCCAGAGCATCAAGCTAGATTTGCTTAGCATTTTGATTGGGTAAATGTGTCTATAGCAGCCCATACACCTTCAGCTTTGTTAATCTCGAGATTCAACTTGAAGTAGGGATGACTCTGGATGGTGAGTGGAATTTAATAGAACACTTGTGTAAAACACTTTTTCTTAATTGTATTTTTCTTCTTGGATTACAGCTCTTCCTGGTTTCAGCATACCTAGAATGAGGACAGACTGGACGCCTGGCATACCAAATAACCCTAGAGCATCTGCAGATGTTGTCATCATTTAGCTTCTCTGCACAACAGATTGCAGACATATTACAGTATCTTGATTTCCACCACTAAGGTATGTTTTTTTTGTTGTAAAGCAATCTTTATTGTAGTTTGACACTTCTTACCGCTGCACCAGAATATTAAAATGTTGTCTTGTTCTCAGAGTAAAATTGATCTAAATTCTTATTTTATACAATGTGTTCTACAGACAGTGCAAGGGGTCGCAACCGAGATCTGACTGATGATGCACTTTATAACCATGCGCTGGAGATCGTCTCTGCCAATTACGAAATCGGACCAGAAGCTGTCAGGGCACAGCTTGTGGGTGAGGGCATCATAGTCCAGAGACAGAATATCCAGAAAGGTCTCATCAGGACTATTCCTGATGGTGCTGCTCTTCAGGCTATGTCCCACAAACTTCACAGAAAAACATATAAAATTGCTAGGACAAAATAGTTGTGGCATCTTGATGGCAACCACTATCTCATTAAGTAAGTGACAATTGAAGATGCTTTGCTGATATTTATTTACTTGCCCAAATTGTGTCAATTGCCAATGTAAGACTGATTTTTTGCTTATGAACTTGTAATTGGAAATTAAATAGATTCATCCTCATGGTAAATGGTAAATGGACTGCATTTTATATAGCGCTTTTCTACTCCCAATTATCCTTAAAGGTAGGGCATGTGATTCTAAGCCCATACACTTTGTCAAATTCAGCAAATTTCCCCTCACAGTCTGTTCCGTTTGTGTGCTATAAAACACCTGGTGTTTCTAAGCAGTTCCGTAAATGGGAGAAAAGATTCAGACCAAGCCATATAACACTGTTCCAGCCAATCAGTGTCACAGGGCTTTCATGCTTGTGCAGAGGACAGGGGGAGGGGAGATGGAGGAGTGTACACTGGGGAAATGGCAAGGACAAAGGAGACCGGAGAAGGTAAATTATACTCATTATCAGAGATAAAAGTTATGGAAGCTCCAACATGCAAAATAATGTATTATACAATGTCCAATCTAAAATGCACTCACAATAGTCATTGTGTCAATGAGTATAGCAGAAAAAAACACCAGACGGATAGGTTGGTATTTCAGCAGATTCATTGGCAAGCGTTATGAATGAAGTGTGCTTAAAATTCTAAATAAACTCCAAAGAAAGTTTGGTTGTGTAGTTCCACTAACTTTGCCATATATGTATATATATATATATATATATATATATATATATATACATAAATATATACACACACATATATAACCTTACAGTAGCCAGAAATAAGTTACTGCTGTTAAAATTTCCCAATACTAACATGCTACTTTGACAGCTGTGAGTACTAGGCACATACTCGAGCGCGAACAATGTTTGCAAGTTTGTCTTTAAAAATGCCTGCTCATGATAGGTGGCAAGTCTTGGGTTAATGATAATGTGAATGACTTGTCAATGTTGTTATTCTGTGGACTAGACTGATATAGTCTGTACCCATTGTTTCCGGGATTCGCTCCGGTCCCGCCCACGACCCCAGTTATGATTAAGTGTTTTCTGAAAATGGATGGATGAATAGATGGATAGACTGTTATAGTGCATATTATTTTTATTTTTTTTAAAGAGGTGTGGAATTACATGAATGCAACAGTGATTAGGACTTTCTTTGCTATTAAAGCCCAAAATTTATCACAGAAAAACACAGATCACTTTGAGCTATTTCTGTTCTTAACTGCAACAAATAGCCCTTTCCCTTTTGAATGGGAATCTTAAAAATGTAATTGAAATGTGTTACTCATCCTCTCTTCCACACCCCTTTTTCCAATCTTTCTCCACATTTTTTAAGGGCAGTATTGTGGCCCATGGTGGGATTGATGGTTACAGGCATCTTGTGATATTTCTACAAGGTTCTAACAACAACACTTTAATGGACCTGTTTGGTGAAGATATATCTGCCAGTATGGTGTCAGACCATGGAGGGAAAAACAATGCCATTTGTCTCATTATTGATGACTTCCGAGGTTCAGCTTGGGGGAGGAGCACCCATAACCAACATACTAAGATACTTTGGGGTGATGTCTGGAGAGGCGATATACACGTCTACCTTTCCTTGTTCACATACCTGGAGAATGAAGGGAAAATCAACTCCACTGATGAAATGCAGCCCTGGGCTCTTCACTTTGTTTATCTGCCCAGGAGATACCATGACCTCAGATTGTTTATCAATCAATAGGACTTCCACTGGCTGAGGACTGCCGGGCTCTTGTCACCGAATCAGATTTTCATATGACATCAGCTGATGCCATATGGAACTTAATTTAAGGTGCTATTGAAATGAACTTGAAAGGGAATGACCACTGTGGAACAACATTTTGCTAATTCTGTAGAGTGTGAGTTGGCCATAAACATGTCTGCATTTTGTAAACCTTGCTCTGTCTATTTCCGGCGAACGTCATTACTCTTCATCTCGCTGGCTGCATATCACTCCAGCAAACCTACACCATCAACTACTTGTTCAATAGCCTGATCTGTAAACCTGTCCTGTGTCACAGCCCGCATTCCTTTCCCCTCCCTCTCGTTACAGCCGCTCTAGGTGCCTCTCATCTGCTCCCTTCTTAGTGGTGTATATAGTGCCTCCTTGTCTTGAGCTTCCAAGTCTGGTCATTGTGATGTTGGATTTTTACTTTCTGGACTTGAAATGTCCGCCTCTGCCGATTGTACTGGAGTCGCCAACCCATGTCTGGAGCCCAAGGACTGCAGCATACCTTGAGCGCTTACTAACCTTTCACTTTTGTCCACGTAGACACTGATTGAGCTGTACTTTGTTCTCCAGGGTCTGTATTGGTGAGTATCAGATGATCCAGCTGTATAGGGAAGTCACTTTATTAAAGGTAAAGATGCTTTATTGTCATTGGACAAGTACAATGAGATTTTGTTTGGAGTGTGCCAGCAGATGCACAGTAAAAAATGACAATAAAATCCAAATGATAAAATATGTACACACATATACACACATTCACAGTGCTGGTAAATTGGTGCAATATAATCATACTCTTGAATGGTGATTTTGTATAAAGTGCAGTGCATGAGGAATTTCACTGAGGTAGATATCAAGTTATACAGCAGGTTTACATACACAAACATTCATAATGTTAGAGATCAGTGCTTTGAATTCAGTAGTGTAATAGCTGTAGGGTAAAAGCTGTTCCTCAGCCAGGTCAGGCATGCGTACAGGTTTCTGTATCGTCTACCGGATGGCAGGGATATAAAGAGTGTGTGTCCAGGGTGGGTTGGGTCCTTGATTATTTTCTCAGCTCTGCGGCTGCACCAGTTGTGATGGATTTCTTCCAGTGATGGAGGCTGGGTGCCAGTGATCCACTGGGCTGACTGGACGATGTGCTGCAGGGTTTTCCTGTTCTCCAAGGTGCAGCCAGAGTAACATGCAGTATGTGATCACTGACTCTATGGTGCACCTGTAGAAGTTCACCAGGAGCTGTTGTGAAAGACGTGCTTTTTTTCAGGCTTTGCAGGAAGTGGAGCCTCTCAAGTCCCTTTTTTGTTATTGCATTTGTGTTTGTGGTCCATGATGGGTCTCGGCTGATATGAACCCCGAGAAATCGGAAGCTCTAAGGCACCTTTACCCTCTCGCCACTGATGGGGTGGTGATCCATGTGTTTCTCTTTTGTCTTTTTGGAGTTCAGGGCGAGGTTGTTGTCTCGGCTCCAGCGCTCCAGGTTCTCAGCCTCTTTCCTGTAAGCAGACCCATTACTGTTCGAGATCAGACCAATCACAGTATCTCTTCGAGATCAGACCAATCACAGTATCGCCTAAAAACTTAATGATGATGTTAGAATCATGGGTGGGTTTGCAGTCCTGTGTTCCTGGCTTGTCTTTGAGGGGCCTTGAACCCCCAGCTCCACGGACTGGAGTCAATAGCAGAGACCCTGGCTAAGGTGCTTTGCTGGAAAAAGAGGGACGAGGTACCAGGGTTGCCCACTTCTGATGTCTCTCTTCCCCCTAAGGATCCACATAATACCACCATTGAGCTGGATGACCAACCCGGTCTCACAAATTTTCGTGCAGCCATCACGACATAAAATCTATTTAAACGTGCTCTGATCACGTTTTCAG
>JAABNY020000008.1:25602346-25644123 GCA_015164015.2 Brevimyrus niger
AATAACGAATCAACTCATTATTATTGCACTTTTAGTGGAAAATGTGTAGCATACTGTCACAATATCGCATACATTCAGAGAGTAGAACCCAGCAGAACCCAGCTGGATCCCTGGCTGCCCGATCCCTGGCTCTGCCGTTCAGCACCAGGAGCCCAGAGACTGACTTCCCCTAGTCTGTCCCAGTGCCTGTTGTGGATCTTACCAGTCTTCTACAGGCCCTGACCCATTTTCCGAGGCACCTGAACTCTGCCTGTCCCCTGAGATATTCCAGTTTCCTGTCTCCAAAGATTTCTGCTCTTTGGCTTGTCACCCAAGGAGACTGAATGCTGCCTATTCCCTGAGGTGTTGAATCAGTCTGTCTCCAGAGGTGTGTCTGCCCTGCTCTACCAGCCCTGGTGAAACCTCTGCCGTCCTGCAAGGTCTTGACTTTGGTAGGACCTCCACCTTCTCACAAGTACTCTGCTTTGTTGGTTCTCGTTGGTTTCCGGGCCTGGCACGGAAAGTCAAAGTCCCAGTTTGCATTTTCCCAGTCGTAACATTTGAAACATTTTATCTGCCTTGCAGGCATTATTGGAGTTTGTTTATAGTCCGGCAGCTCGATCGGCAAGGAAGGAGGAAACCCACAGTCCAAGGCTACTTGCTGGATCATTACCCCAGTGGCCCAATCTTCCACACCTCCTCCGCGAAGTTCGGATCTTTGGGAGGGGAAATCCTTTGTAGGATCCCCGTCGACTGATATGCAATGGCTCAAGCCGCGGGGTCCTCCTTGACCTCGGGCTATCCGAGTCAGTAGATCACCTCATCCACCACATTGAGGCATTCGTCCTCAGTCAGGAGAGGCATCCTGTTTTGAAGTCCAGTCATTCTGTCAGAGCGTGCAGGGTGACAGAGTGGGGAAACAGGCATGGCAGGCCAGGGAATCAGATGAGCACGGGGACCCAAGGGATGAAATCGGGGACATCACTCAGGGCACGAGTGGACAGCACCTGGGAAAACAAAAGCACAAGGCATCAACAAACCAAAGGGAACAGCAACGGCACAAGGGACAAGCAAGACAAGAATTAGGACAGCAACTGGGCAAATGCAAACACATTTGGGACACCAAGAATGGGGACGACAAAGGAACAACACCAGGAGACAAACCGACAAAAGGGACAGAACCACCAGGGGGCACCAAAACGACACCAAGCAAAAGTAGGACAGGGAAGGGAACAAGGGAGAACCAAATGGACAGGGAGCAAACACTGGGGAACCACCGACAGGGGAACCCAACAAATACACATTTTGAACAGTGATAGATGTGAGGGTGTCCTAACTTTTTCTTCTGTGGAAATAGGCATCATAGTTATTTTTTTCTGTTTAAATAAGTGAATTTGTTTCATTTTTTTTGCATAGGTGATACAATTACAATCTTTATCTACAGATATGATTTGAAGGAAGATTTAATATTAATATGTTGATAATTCTTAGTAAAGAACTAAATATTTAATAGGGTGTCCTAATTTTTTCACATGACTGTATATGCAACACATATACACATGTATATTACACATACTTGGAAATATGTATGACAGAATTTTTGTAGGCTACTGGTTACTTTTTAGAGAAAAATGTAGCTTGTCATTCATTTAAGGTGGTGTGTTCAACTAAGCGCCCACTAGATGTCAGTATTAGAGCACAAATGGGAACCTGTTCAATTCTTGTTCTGTAAGCCATTGATATTGATGTAAATCGGTTAAGATCGTTTCTAATTATTAGTGATTTCTTAGATGATAAGAAAGAAAGAAAGAAAGAAAGAAAGAAAGAAAGAAAGAGGAGAAATGAGATGGCTATTGTGCCTTAGTTCTCAAACTTATTACAACTCGAATTTTTTAAGTCGAACCAACCAGTTTGAAAAAAAAAAAACAAAAAACCTACAGCTCGACTTGAATCTCAAAATTCAAACCGTTATGCCGACCTGAGATAACTTGTACACACAATTCTTCAATTTTCTGATTAGAATTCCTATTAATTTCATTAATTTATTCTTCTGTGTAATAATTGAAATACATAAAATTGTAAATCTGAGACTGAGTGTGCATAGTGAAAGTTTACATTGTTGAGTGAGACTTTGTGCTTTGTAACAAGAAGTATTGGTTTTTGTGTATAGGTAGGCTCCCTTTCCCTGGGTAAGACCCAGGTGGTGAAAATAGGGAGGGAAAAGCTGTGTAATTGACGTTTGCCTTGCCTGTGACTTTGATCTGCAGGGAAGGTTCTATTCTGACCTTTCTCTGCAGAGGTTCATATATGTGTACGTGAATTTTTTTTAAAAGAAAGTGGATTTTATAAAGAAAAGAATAGACCTTGAATCCAACACTGACATAATTTTGGGAGCATCATTTACAAAGGCCAAAAGAATAGTGGGGAAGGCTAGGAATTAAGGGAAATTCCTAAGTATCCTTTCTAATGTGATTGTTGAGCAAGGAGCCGCACAGATTACAGAAACAACAATCCTTTTGGTTTTTTTTCCCAGTGTTCATGCTTGACAGTATTTGGGATGTATTACGGAAGAATTTGAAGATATTCATTGTAATCAATAAAAGACTTGAATTGGATAAGACATGGTTAAACTGAACCAAAAAGAAAACAATACTGATGCAAATAAAGGTGAGTATTACCTAATTTATCTAAGTGCTTTCATTTCAGCAGTCTAGAATTTGGCATTAATTCTATTTGGAACAGCACCATTATGTTTACTTGGGAATCTTATATGTCATGCTTCAGCGGGCACAGAGCGTGGAAGCAGCACAGGAGCCAGAGGAAATCGGGTAAACGAGGGATTTGTCTGGAGAACAGTAAGGAACACAAAGCAGTACAAAGGACAGACATCAATGACCGCGGGCTTTAATATACCAGACTGATTAACAACCTCAAGAAAGAGCCGGTAATATGGGGATTCCAAACAGGGTAGATGATGGGGCGTGGCACATGGGAGGATTGGATGAGCAGGGTGTGACATTATACTTAGGTGGAAGAGGCATTGTGCAGGCAGAAATGTGGACGACCCACTTGTGGCTCACTAGACAGGGGTTTATTTAACAAAACAGAAAACAATAAGAACACAAAACCAAAAGGACCATGAGGGGACCAAAAAAAAAGGATCAAGACAGGCAGGCTACAAACAGAATATTCAAAACTACACTAACATCCAACTATTACAATCATCACAAACAATAAACCACTAGGGACTAAAACTCAGGCAGTAACTTAAATACAAACACTGAACAATGTTATGACAAGCAGCAGTGAAACAGACAATTAACCAATAGGGGAAGGTGCAGGACAATGAGTAATCAGGAAAACACAGAAGGGCAGGCACAAGAACAGGCAACAGGTGAAACAAACTAACTCAGGGAACTGAACAGGAAAACTAAGAACTTGACCAAGGAACAGAGAAACAGAAACTAACACTGGGGAATAACAGATAGTTAGAAACACAAGCACAGGCATAAAGAATTTAACCAAAACCAAATACAAATCAGAAGACGCAGGAACAAGAAAAACTCATAGAATGAAAACACTAGGAACAAATACAAAAATAAAGGAGGTGGGATTCAAACACAGGACAGAAGGGTTCACAGACAGGGAGCAGGGGAAAACACAAAGACTGATAACACGAGGGACATGATGACCAGCAACACCTGCTGGCCAAATGGAGAAGGACACAGAGTGGGACAACAAGGGCTGACCCTGACAGTTAAGTATAAAATGGTGTTCAATCTTCCAGTGTTCGTTTTTGCTTTAACAAGTTATAAAAAATGCCATAGGCATTATACATTATCACTTGTGTATAAAATGGCTAATAATAATTTAAATAAACCTGTTGGATAGCCAAATGCTAATATGATTTCTTGTTGAATGATAACTGGTATAAAATATCCACAGTGATGATGATGATGCTGTTTTAAATTTACGGTGGCATGTTTAAAATATATAGCAATCTTTGCTTGCATAACTTTGTGCTACATTATATTGCGACTTTTAAATCCAGCCTCTGTTCTACCTGTGAGGAACTTGTACCACTATGCTTCTATCACTTCTGTTACTTTATTGTCCCTCAATAGATTGGCACCCTTGCACCCTACACTCTCTGAATTTGGCTTCTGATAGCTGTAGCCCAGATTTGATTAATTAGTACCTGGACAGACTGGGACTATATAATTAATTACAGCTGCATTTGTCTATGTCTGAGCGCACACGATTTATATGATTAATTACCATGAAGACATTAAGCAATTACTGCCAACCTATCACTTTGGTACTTTCTGTTGAAAATGGGAAGTATCTTTGCTACCCTATTTAAAAGTCAACGCTGTGCTTATTTAAAGCACCAAAAGTGCAGGTATATTTGTATTGCATCTGCTCAAACAGAAAAAGTAATTATGAACCAATGAGGTTAAGGAATACCCATGGATCTACTGGGTCTGTTACCAGGATAGAAAAGATCAATTGCAGCAATGCTGTATCCAAATAATTATATACAAAGTAGTTTATAATGCTTAACTACAGATCAAGCCAGATTCTGCACGTTTGCACTCACTGCTCAAACAACATGACTGCTTTAGAAACATGAGTCTGCCATAGATCCAGAATTAAGCCATTATGGTGTCTCAGCAATCAAATAGCTTATTACCATTGATAGACCAGTTTGAAGTTGAACCTAAGTATAGACACAATTATGCAGGAGATCAAATGCATATGGCTAGTTATTTAACATGATTATTTGTTTAAGAGATGCCAGGAGTGCTGGTTTACATTTTATAAACTGACTTGTGGGAGCTACCACAGGAGGCACAATTAAACGTGATGCATTCCACTCATGAGTGGGTTAATGAATTTAATTCACTCTTAACCCAGTTCCAGTAGGATAATTCTCCAGCATGCACATTCAGTCTTTTGGGCGAGAGAGTAGGAGTGACCCCGTGAGAGAAAATTTCTGACAGAGAGAGAAAAAAAGCTCAATAGTTTTATAACTATAAAGAAACATAGCAAAACATAACAAAAAATGAGTGATAATCATTTTGTGAAAAGTAAGAATGACATGGAGAAAGGAAGAGGGGAAAAGGAAGCAGCATGAAAGGGACACTGTATGTTCTGTATGTCTCTGTGTCTGTTCACTGAGTCCCCTAACTCTCTGAGGACTCTCTGGCATCCAGCACTTGAGTAATCCTCCTGGGAACACTCTGGCACTGTGAAGTGTTATCCAACTCCTTTATTTGCTCTCATACAACCCTCTCATTCTTTCTCTCGGTCCTTGCTTCCTCCATTTTACTAGATGAGACATAAATAGAAAGTTATGTTATTCCATTCACCCTAAATGTATCTGTACCTTAAGTACTTTATGCAAAGATAGAAAATTGTCAATAGTCAGTAATCATTTTATCAAATTCAGGTTAGGCTGAGGATATCAAAGGGAAATCCTTGTGGGAAAGGGGATGTCCTCTTTGCTCACTGTTCTGGGATTGGACGGGATATTAACAATATCAGGGATATATTGCAGTGCATTTAAACATCATTCTTATTTCCCAGGTCATTCCAAGTTGTGTTGAACTAGTTGGCACCAAGCTAGACTTCAGTGTTATGCAAGCCTTTTAGAAATTGTCCAAGTATGTGTGAAAAACTCTATAGGATTTGAACACCAATGTCAGAGGGTGTATGTTGGCAAGAACTCAAGAAACCAGCCTAAGGAGAAAAACTTGGACAAATTAAATGCAGTTAGACTTGTTTAGTTGTAGATCAAACCCCTTCTTTCTCTTGGTGGGATTAATATAGTTCACCATCTTATTTGCATATTGAATTTACATCATTTTTTTTTTTTAATACAGAAAAGTAATATTTTTGTATTAATAAGGAATGTAAATGTCACAAAATAATTGGTAAAAATACTGGATTTAGGTTTTTTGGCTCTACGTGATAATGATTCTCTGTTTCAATAGATATTTTTAGCAATGTAAATTCATCCATTTTCCATCAGTGCTTATCTAGGACTGGGTTGCAATGTATGCACCAATACGCATATATATTTTAAATAACCGTTATAGTTATTTCATAATCAAGATGTTGTTGACTTTGCTGCTCACCTAGTAATTAACGCTGATATGGTGTTGTTCATGTGATCTACCTTTCAATTAAATTAGAAACAACATCTTTTCATATGGACGGCTGTAACTATCTCTCACCTTCGACAAACATGACCGGCAACAAAAGCATGGCACGTATGTCATGTTTAAAGAATTACATTGGTTTATGTGCAATTTCTGCATTTCTTCCATTTATGCTTGGATTTCCTCCATGTAATTCCAGTTTCTTTTTCGCAGTCCAAAAAGAAGTGGTTACATAAACTGGCATCTCGAAATTGCTTGCATGTATAACTGTGTGTGGCCAGCAATGAACTGGCATCCCATCCAAGCTGTCCCCCCGGCTCAAGCTTCCTTCTCTGGGCGCCTGCGTTGGATGAATAATTAAGGAAAATGAATAGTCAGTCAATACATTTCCTGAATCATGTGGATGCGATTTACTGTTGTTTCCTTCAACCAAAACATTTATCCAGTGCAATATAAAATGATACCCTTTTGCAAAGCTGGGTTCTTTAAAAAAGTCCCTCACTCAGGGCGATAACAGCATGCCCTCTGAAGGGGTTTCTACTGAATCTCTCTATCCTGTTACATTAATCATGTGATATCATATCAGCAAGTGAAAGCAGTCAATGGCACCTCATATCTAACCTTTTTTATTTTGAAGAGGTAAAAGAACCATATTTCAATTGACCAATTCTGATGGGTTGTGACAGCATACTGTGTTTGCATCACTAATATATCATTCCAGTCCATCTCTCAGATCATTTTCCAATGCCAGATGTGTGTACCACATGTTGTATGTCGCATCCTTTTTCATTATATACATCACAGTTCTTACTGCAGTGTGAATACTGGATGAATGTATCACCTCATTTTGTTTTTGATAGATATACAATGAAGTCCTGTATTAAATTTTGACGTCACACTGATATTATTTTTTGGTAATGCTTTAGGCCTACATTAAGTGCACCTACTTAACGCATTCACTGTACATTTATAGAACATTCAGTGCACCTTCATAAACCATTCATGGAACATTCATAAGCAGCATGCAAGTACGCCTTAACATCCTAACATCCCTCAAAAGCTTTAATATATATTAATAACAAACATCACATGATTATACAATTATAATCTTTGTAATTATTATATAATGTTTGTTATTAATTTATATTACAGCTGTTAAGGGATGTTAGGATGTTAAGGTATACATAAATTATGTTTATGAATGTTTTATGAATAATTAATGAATACATTATGAAGGTACACTGAACATTTTATGAATGCAATATAAAAGCATTATGAATGTGTACAGTTACCTATTTTTTAAGGAGTTTCTCCTGGGACTGTTTTCAAGATTTCACTCATTGAATGCTAATCCATCCATCACATAGCAAGATTCTTATTTCACTCATTTTCTTTAAAGCAAGACGTACAATAATTTCTGTCTCCATACGATAGTTTTTCATTTAAATGACTGCTTTTAGGAGCAGTGTGAATCAAGTTTGTGTCCTGAGATTATTTCGGCATGTAGATGCGTGCCCTAGGAGAATAAACTGAACATGTGGGTATAGTGGGTGGTGGCACAGATTAACATTCAGCTTGATACCAAAGTTCTGTTTCTCTGATTAGGTAGCTGGACCTCCAGAGACACCACTCCTCCTCCACCTCCTGCCATCGTGTGCAATCCTGTCTGTTTACTACTGGGTTTGTTCAATGGGGCCCTCAACCAGCCTTTTCAGAAGCCCATTTGTCATCCTCATTTGAAAATATGTGCAAGCACAATTAAGATCCCTCCTGAGCCCTGTGCAGCAGTTTCCCAGCTCTGGAGCCTGTGAATAAACTTGGACCCATTTACACTGGCCATTATTCCAGAGAGCAATTCATTCCAAGTGTAGCTTGCCTCAATGCCTGCTTAATAAAAGCTTTTTTGTTTAGGTTTTGGTGCACACCATCATGTGGTAGATAATTTGAATGTGGTTTACCTAGCCTTTATTACTTGATTACATATTTTCATTTATCGTTTCACTCCATTAATGTCATTCTATAATCTATGATGCTTTGGATGCCTGGATGTTAATGGATTTTTTTTTTTTCTGTTTGTAGTGCTTGTGATCATGAATTATCATTTTAATTGTATCTAGGCCATTTTGTCTTTAGTGCTTCTCATATAAATCATGTGTATAGAGATGTAATTTTTAGATGTTACGTTTTTAAAAATCTGTAAATTTTAATATCATGTGTGGGGGTGTAACAGACAGAACACTCACACACAGGCTGAGAGGTCTTGGCTATTTACTAGACACCCTCCGCAGAAAAACAGTAAGGGAGCAAGCACAGTCAAAGTCGAGAGCCGGTAATCAAAAATGTCAGAAACTTGGGAGATCAATCTGGAGACACAGACTTTACACATGAGGAAAACACGAAGAGGAAGTTCGAGAAGGGGACAAGCCAGGTGGAGGCAGGGCAGGCAGGTCGGGCAGGGCAGACCGAAGCTGGAAGGGAGACAGTAGAATGCTTAGTACACCTCAAAGAACATTTTGTAATACCTTGGACTGGGCAGGGCTTAAATCGCATGCAGGTGATTGCTGTTAGCTGCGTGTTCTGCAGTCTCATGAGGAGGTCCTGAAAGAGGGAATTTGAACTGAGAAATATAATGGTATGTCCATAAGCCTTTCTCTTACTGGCAAGTGAAATAATCATATTATAAGAAATGCAAATGTGCATATATGTTAAAGTCTCTATCTCCTATTAAGATCAAACATATGAGTCATACTGTAAAGCAATATTTTATTATTTTATTATAGAAAGTTAATTAGATGAGTGAGAAGATATATCTAGCCACCCATATTCAATTAAGCCCAAAGAACCATTTTGAAATAAAAACTGGAAGATCCATTGAAAGAAAAACTTAAGCATTAGTATAATAGATGAGAAGGAAACCCTACCCCACTGTTCCTCTTGCATTATTTTTAGAAATAATGTGCAAGAGAGTGAAGCAAACAATCTTAATGGCAATAGTACATTACAATGATAAATATGAATACACAGGATTACCAAACTGCTGATGCAGCTTGAAGTTTAGCCTCATTATGGACAGAAGAGCTGTGCCATCTATCAACTGTAAATGCACTTTAATTTTCACCAAATATCCTCTTTTTAAAAAATTTGTCAGTATTTATGGTGATACAATTGTGGGGAGGGGGTATAAAAAAATGACAGAATAATGTATGTACGAAGTGGTATTTAAGCTATACTGATATATGTGCGGTAGGTTGGCTGAAGGGTGAGCCAGACAATAACCAAAACTTTTAAGAGGCTGGCTACAGTAGTTTATGACAAGCCCTGATTCAGAAAAATATCTAAATTTGAGATCAAGGTCAAGGAAATAGGGAGGCATCAATGGTAGCATGCAGAGCAGGGTTGTTGCTTTGAATTTCAGGGTGACAGCTCTCCATGATCCCCTATGACTGTCCTTGGACCCTTGTCGTGCCTCTTGGGCATTTGTTCTCGAGTGTCATTTGCCCGTCTCTCTCTCTATCTGCCTCAGGTAGTGGACCAGGAAAAGCTGACCAATTTAATAAAGTCCTTCAGGGACCCCGAGGAAGATAGAGAACACCAAAGGCTCTATTTTGCGTCAGGTGCAAAGCAATGCCAGGTGTAATGCAAGTGTATTTGTCAATCTGAGGCTGTTGTCATTTTCCCATCCAGCGCCTACATCATTCATCCATCCATCTATCGAAGCTTTTTGGGGGGTGGGGCTTTTATTTTGAACCATTGATTTCGGCAGTAATTTCACTGAATATATATCAGAATAGTGTTAAATTTAACTACATGTTACATTTTTATTGTTGCATCGATATATTAATATTTAAACAGTATTTTTTTTAATTGCCATTGGTGTGCTTTCTGGATGTATTATAGATAGATACCCTGAGAAGAACACAGCACTGGATGAGCAGCTATGTGAAAAAAATGGATGGATTAGCATTCATGCTAGAACAGATATCATAACCTCTGTAATAATATAATGATATAGCTTTCTCATTGATGCACAGGTATATGTAACATATGGGGTGTCTTACACTCAGGATATTTCATTTGATTGGATTTACAATCTGTTAAGAGGTCAACATGTACATACGCTAATAACATTATAATTAACATGCAGTTGAATGCATAGGTGGTTTTGTTTTACTTTACCAGGTCAGGTTGGGGAGCATGGCCATCCATCTGCCACAGCCAGGTGTTACGTGGGCGTCCCCTTGGCCTGATCCAGCTGCTTCAGTCCTCAGCCGGCTCACCCTCAGGGAAACGCGCCACATGGCCATAGTGCCGTAACTGACGCTCCCTCACAAGACAAGTAATGTGCCACTTACTGGGCGACTCTAGCAACCGCTCGTTCGACATAAAGTCAAAGCAGTGGTACCCAAGGTACACAGTACCAAAGGAGTCTAGTCTTTGTCTCAGCTCAATGGATAGCATCCATGTCTCAGGGCCATATAGCAAGACAGGGAGTCTTTAAAGACTTGGACCTCCATCCTTCTGCAAAGATATCGGGATTATCAGTATACATTATCAGACTAGTGCAACATTCTTGTGAAGAGCATTTGGTTCCTACAATGAAGAAGCCCTCAAAGATGCTTACACCTAGCAAACACCAGCATAATTATTTCATTAATATGAGCTAGAACATATAAGATTTATTTACAGGACAACACTTAGGTGAAGACTTTTAGACAGAGACAATGAATATTATAGATTATTAAAAGCAGGGGATAGTCTCTGTATACATTCCAGTAATATTTAAATCAAAATGTAACAATCATATTGCAGTAATGGAGGCATACATTGTACATATAAGAGCTAGTTGTGATGCTTTGAATCCCGGGGTTCACTCATAAACTGTAATCCCACTATTGTAAGTAGCTTTAGATAAAAGTGTCAGATAAGTGGCCTAAATGTGCACAAAACGTTTACAAAGCATATACATTTCAATATTAAAGAATGATCATAACTCTGTGGAAGCTGCAAAATAAACATCTACGCCTTTCATACAAGTTGTTTGGAATGATTCTGTAATTTCACAACAGCAAAAATATCTGCTATTTTACACAATGACCATGGTTAACATGATAGTAATGCATAAAGGCAGGGCTTCTGATGATAAAAACAGCTAAAGCACCTTTCTGATGCTACTTAACAAGTGTAAAACCTTAGGCAGGGCGGCCATAAAAGTTGTCACGTGGCTGTCTACCAGGTTAGATTCACAACACACCAGTGTGTGGGTGTTTGTGTAGGATTAGTGGAGCTCAGGACAGATTTGTTAATTATAGACACTTGCAGGCTAATCATGGCTAGTGGTCAGGTGGAGTCATGCAGCACTTCCCTGTGTACAGCAGGAGAGTGAGCAGAGGGCAACAAAACCCTGCAGCAGATGTGCATCCATGTCCTTCAGCAAGCACATATTATGATGCTGCATGAAACGCATGCAGAGCTAAGAACCAAATCTTTAAACAAGTACTTTCCATGCAATACGTTTAGAATATTTATCTAGCTGTTTCTGCCATCACAAAGGGGTGGTGACATATACATGACCTGGCCCATTAATTCTGGAGGGTTACATGCTCAACAATCACATTCTATGCCATTTTCATATGAGTGCGAATTTAATGAGTGAAGAGGGAGTGTACATCGTGTTTCTTTAGCCTTGAGAATCACCTTGTGGAAATCTATTTTGAATACCCTGATGGCTCCATTTCCTATTGAGTAAAAATCCATGGTATCAACCAATTTCTTTACCACAGATTGTTTTTTTTTTTCATTCATTCTCTTCCTGTCTTGTTTAAGCAGCCTTGTTGCTATGACAACCTCCCTGGGTTTACTGTGACCCTCTCAAAGGCTTCACTTAGAGAAATTCTGAGATCTGGGAAGGCAGCATAAAATAGGATAATCGCCCTCGATTAAAGGACACTAGGCACCATTTTTTAGGAGTTATTTATCCCGGAAAGGGCTTTGGACTAGAAGAAAAGGGAGCTTGAGTCTCTTTCTCCTACAGTGGGCATGACATCACAAGTTTGAATGCAGTGGTATTCTGGACATGCATGCCACCCCCCCCACCCTTGGTTCCGTGGCTGCCAGCTTGGACTCAGCCACTGGCCACAGTAGCCGGAGCCACCATCACAGTTTGAGTGTGAAACAAAGGTCCCTCAGTGTAAACAGGGAAGTGGAGAGCCTCACATGGTGCCAGCCAGGAGCATGGACGGATGCCTTGTCCTTCCTTTCACAGGCTCCTTTTGACTAAATTATATGACCCCTCCTCACAAACACACACACTGGCTCTCCGGCAACAACCCCCCCCCCCCACCAATGTCTGCTTCCTCCAGTACTTCCTGGATATGTAGATTTCTTCACATACTTTAAGATGACCCTTTCCTCATCATCAGTGGTGCATAATTTACCTTTTTTCTTGTAATTATATAACTGGGTGTGACATCTCTATTACTTTCGCAGAGAAGGAGCACAAATCTTCATCTTTGCAATTGAAATTAGCCTTATTTATAAACATCAACTTTAAAAACATGAACTTGATATCCTAATATCTACATTCATTTGTGGAACAATGCTGGTCGAAATATCCAAGAGGGAATGTAGTTTTGTCTTCTATAACACCATTATGTAACATGCTTATCCCAAACTGCATTAATGGATAATGGGTTTAAACACTGGACCAATGAATGGAAGACACTTGCACTGTCCCTCAGACCAATGTGGTTAGTTTAGCTTTGTTTTTTTGATATCTTAGCAAGGGTACAGGTGATAGGCCCAGCATTTAAACGATACAGTCTTGGAATTAAAACATCTCCTAATAATCGCTGCCTGTGCATGGTTCAATTGACACATTTTATTATTTCACCTTATTGTTCCCTGGCACTGGGCTTTATTCTGAATTTCTGCAACACACAGTTAACATTTCATATCAAACTTGAGCCTGCACAACACAAGGAAAAGGGGGAAAGGGAACTATTTTGCTTCTTATGACTAACTGGGAAGTTGACTCCTCCCTCCCAATCCTGTTGCCGCCCCTCCCTGAGAGCCTATAGTAAACTTGGAGATCGGTCCTTTCTTTGGCATGCTTGCTTGGGCCAGGCTACTGGAGCAGTGGCAGATGTGAGTGGGGCTTTTTCTTGGCATTTGCAGAACATTCTGTGTGGATGCAAAGGGCACCTTGACTTCCCAGGGCTCTATCTACTGGTCCTCCCACAGCGCGGACTACCCACACTTCAGAAATCCAGACGGAAATGCCAGATGGATAAACAGTGATCTTCCCAGTCACTGCACGGCTTCATATGCGCAGCTCATTGCTGAAGTGTAATCCCTGTCCCTGGCCAACTTCACAGATAACACAGTACCAGGTAGGAGGAACTCAAAGAAAATCACCTGCAGGAGTAACTGCTCTGCCGACAGAATTCCTCAGACAAGTCAGTCTGTTCGGGTGCTGTCCAACTCTAAGAACTTTGTGCTGGCATAGTCATTATAATGAAATGTTTGCAATATTATTATTAAATTGTTTTACGGTAACTTTTTGTGAGGCATGAAACAAGTATCAAGCACGGATTTACAACTGACATTCTTGCTTGTGGCATTAGCAAATTGTAATGTTATGACTGGTTATGTGCATAGTAAATATTCACAGGTGGCAGGATTCCTTTTCTTTATTGATATCACACACCCATTGACATGCAATATAAGCTTGACAGCCTTAGTGAATTAAAAAAAAAAAAAACTAACAAAAATATTTTTACTGCCATAAACACAACAATCTGGACATAAAGAAACTTGGAAATCCCAGAACAAAACCTAATTCTGTTCAATAAAATAATAAAAGTGTAGTACTTTAATTACATTAAGTGCAGTACTTATTTATGCTAATCTTGGTCATGGCTGTGGAGTCTTTCTGTGGAAGCATTTTCGATCAGTCTGTTCTCAATGGGACCTTTAAAGTAGTGAAGTTCTCACCAGGACCAGAAAATTAAAACCCTGAGTAGAGTGGAAGTTTGGGGCCTCTTCGGAGACTGCAAAATAGATTTTTTTGGGCATTTAATTAGTTACTTCCACTGTCATACTGAACAGTTACTAGATGGGCTAGCATCAACATGTTTATCATGTGATATACAACTACTGCCAGAGAGAGTTGATTATATGTGTAAACAGCATTTATTGATTCATGTGGCAAATTCTGAACTGGCTTGTGAACTTACTGATCAAGATATGCAACTCTGTGATAGTACATGTTTAGCATAAAGAACAGAAATGAGTGACTCTTCCTCAGTAATGTATCTTGCGTACATCTGAGTCTAATGTCCTTCTGAGCTTTCCAGATGACATAATAAGAACTAATTATGTAATTATTGTTTTAGTCAGAATTTTCAGCAACATTTATATTTACGTTTTTTGAGTGAGATCTAATACAGGCTCTCGTGTAGCAGCCACTGTCTTGCTGGATTATATTAAAACTCTGAAGCACAATTACGATAATTTCAGCAGAAGAGTGTGGGCAGCATTCAGTAGGTAGTATTCTCACCACATACTCACAGCACCAGGGTCTCGTGTTTGATTCCAGCACCTGGTGTGTTCTTGTGTGGCCTTTTTCTGAGTACACCGGTTTCCTTCTGCAATCCAAGAGGTTAGACTGAATGGTATGTAATGACCTGGGCCCTTCATAGGCAAGTATTAAAAGTGATTGGGTAATTTCGATTGCATTAGTATGCAAAACACAGTGCCCTCAACAATTACTGTCACCCTTTGTGAAGATTTATAAAAAAAATGTTAGAAAAAATATCCACCTTTTGGTGAAGTAGCTTCATGTCACATTGAAAAAATGACAAAAATCCAACCTATCACTGAAAAAAAATTAATCAAAGAAAAAAAACTGTCAAGAAATAATTATTGGCATCCTTGGAAATTACAGTGAAACTCAATGTAACTGAAACGTGTTTCCCATGTAAATTGTTCATCTTTGAGTTGATTGGAGTGTGTAGGAACAATCAAGCTGTAATCCATGAATTCCTGATTAACTGGGGTACAAACGTAAGGTGAGACAGAGGCCAAATTCCCTTAGTCACTCATCAGCATGGGAAACACACAAGACAAATGAATGAAGTGTGTTGACCTTCATACGTCAGGGAATGGGTACAAAATTAGCTGCTCACCTGAAAACTCAACTGTTTCAGCAATAGTAAAACAGTGGACATCTACTGGAACTGTTACAAACCTTGCCTGGAAGAGGACCCAAGTTTATTTTCCCCCCACATACACTGAGAATGATAGTAAGAGTGGCAAAAAAATCCCCAAGGATCACTGTGGGTGAATTACAAGACAAAGTACAATCGTGGGGTTACCATGTCTCCAAAACCACCATCCAATGCCACCTTCATGCTAATATTATTTGGAAGGTATGCAAGAAAGAAGCCTTGTCTGCCAATTAACCACAAACGTGTATGAAACAACTTTGACTGGAACCATGTTCTATGGTCTGATGAAACAAATATGGAGCTTTTTGGCAATGAACATTCAAAGTGGGTTTGGCGTGAAAAGAAGGATGGCTATAATGAGAAGAACGTCTTCCCAACTGTAAAATAGAACACGGACATTCTGTGATGTCGAGGGGCTGTTTTTCCTACAAAGGCCCTGGAAACCTTGTTAGGGTACATGGCACTATGGACTTCATGAAATACCAGAACATTTAAAATCAAAATTTAGCTGACTTTGCCAGGAAACTCAAACTGCGCCATCACTAGATCTTAATGCAGGACAGTGATCCTAAGCAAATGTCCAACATATCTGACTGCACAATCAAGCTTCTGCCCCTGCCCTGACCCCCACTGAAAACCTGTGGGCTGAGGTGAAGAGGAGAGTGCAAAAGAGAGGGCCTAGAACCCTGGATGATGTGGAGAGATTCTGTAAAGAGGAATGGTCTCAGATGCCCTGCTCTGTATTCTCCAACCTGACATAATGTTATAGGAGAAGACTCAGTGCTGTTATACTGGCAATGGGAGGTTATACAAAGTATTAAATGCAGGGGTGCCTATAATTGTGGCACATGCATTTTGTTAAAAATAATTATTTCTTGATGAAGGATTTGTTTTCCTTTGATTAAATTTACTTCAATGAAAGGTTGGATTTTTCCCCATTTTTCAGTGTGACATGAAGCTACTTCACCAAAATGTCGATTTTTTTTCTTACCCTTTCTACAAATCTTTACAAGGGGTGCCAATAATTGTGGAGGGCACTCTGTATGCATGTGCAGTACCAATCAAATGCTTGGAAAGGCCTACCCAGAAAAGATTTTTTTGTACTATTCTCTGCATTTTAGAATAATTATAAAGCCATCATTGTATTTACCAACAAAAAAAATATTATTAGGGGAGGCAGCGCTGTGAGTTGGGACTCAGAAGGTTGCTGGTTCAAATCCCATTGTCTATCCCATGATTGGGCCCTTGATCAAGGCAATTAACCCCAATTCATCCAGGGACTGGCTGGCCCTACTGTTTCCTCTATGCCAGTTCCATGAGGTGGCCTCCTGACATGCTTTTCCAGCTGTCCTTTAGGAGGCCCCACATATGCTGGCCACTCAGCGCCCACTTTTCCTTCATTCTCTGGTCAAAGCCATTTCCACTGTGTTTAGGTCAGATAGCCAAATCATGTGATGCGATACTATTACTCTCCTTTGTGGCTGACTTGCCATGTCCAAACTTTTGACTGGTGCTATATATTGAGGTGCGCAGACAATAATGTATCATTAATACTTTCACTATTGACAGTTTTCCTTGATTTGGCAATATCTCAACATTACCTATATGTTAACCTGTAATAATACAATTATGATATTACATAACAAAGTTAGCATTCACTTTATTAACACAATAAAGTAAATTCAGCTGAGTACCTGAATCTACTGAATCACCAGGTTACACCCCCATCCATCATCAATAGATTTTTTCTTCCCTGTTGGCATGGGCATATTCCAGGACAAGAAAGGCAAGATTCATTGGGTTCGAATTGTCAAAGTGTGTTTCAGGGAGCATGAGGAATCATTTTCATGTATGACTTGGTCACCACAGAGTTGTGACCTTAACCCCATTGAAGGCCTTTGGGATGTGTTAAATAAGGCTTTTCGGAGTGGTTCAACTCACTTGTCATTACAGGACCTTGGTAAAAAATAAACAATGGCATGACAAATGTGAGCCATAATCAAAGCTAAAGGCGGTTTAACAAAAAAATTCAAATGCCGACTTTTTTTTTGCCGGGAAGTATATATTTTAATCATGTATAGCAATATCTTTTTCTTTGTAAAAATAGTAAAAATTGTATGTAGTAACATCACATTCTATGTTTTTAAGTGAATGCTCCTCCAATTTTTAAAAATATGATGGGTAAGGCTGCCTAGACATCATCCAATGTTATTTTGACATGTAGTCCTGCCCTGCTCTGAATAAAATGACAAGAACTCTGCATGTATCATAAACTATGCCAGTATATGTTGTGTGAGAGAAATAACAGAAAGGATAAAGGTTCATTTTATATGGTCCGCCTTTTGTAATTTCTTAAGACTTCTCAGCCCTGTTTATCCCTCCTGCCATCCCACCTGTCTCATGTTCTCCTGACTTGACTTTTTTTTTTTACCATTAGAGCATGTTGTGTTTATTCTGAGCTGAACCTGTCAGTTGAAATTGGGTCGTAGGCTAAGACAAGTCAGTAGCTGGATCAAAAATATGACTTCTAAGCGATATTTAGCTACCGGCTGCCTGCAATAAATTCCATATGTAAAAATTATTCTTTACAGGGCATGTCAGTCACAACAGCGCCATTAATTGTTATAATTGGCATTTGAAATCCTTTCCATCCTCATCTGTATTATCACTGTCATTATTAGGGGTGTAACGGTACACAAAAATCACGATTTGGTACATACCTCAGTTTTGAAGTCACGGTTCGATACATTTTTGGTAAAACAACACGCAAATTGCTTATTCTTTTTCTTTATTAAACAGTGGTTTTCTGGCTGTCTTCCTTAAATAAAAAGTCTGTCAATACTGCTGCAACCTACTAATAAAAAACTAACATTTACTTAAAAGTAAATCAAAATAAATATTATCTCAAGTAAATAAAGAAATATCAATTTAGGTGCAGATTTAGAAAATTAACTGTACCTGATTTGTACTGTATTCACATCAGACGCTCTCAGCTTCATATTAGAACTATGCCGCACAAATACTGTCTCTTGAAATACATTATGGTGCAACATTTTAAGAAAATACCTGCACTGTACTTGTGTTCCAGCTTCACTTTGGGCCGTACAGAGGCATGTGTAGTAACGTGGTTTCACCCCCCTCCCCCCTTTACAAATGTTACTCAAGGGAAACATACAAACAAAGGCCAAAAAAACATCAGTATGAATATGTGTACCGTTACACTTCTAGTCCTTATGTATGAAAATATATTTGCACATTTTTTTTGTTTAAGTATAATAAATATTGACATGTCACATTAAGAAACTTGAAATTATATATAAAGGGTCAGCAAGGAGGTAAGCAGGACACCTTGGAATGTTCTACAAAGTATCCAACTGTTGAAGCCTCAAGCAGGTTGTCTAACCTGAAATATTTCACTAAATTTCAATCCTTGAAAATAGTAAAACCTTATCTGGATGTAATAGTATAAATCTACTATTAACCTGAAGTCAACCCTTTGTTCTGTCTCTCCTCTTACCAGTACCGACACAATGCCTAAACAAGTTGAAGTAAGGATGCATGAGAGTCACTTGGAGCCTGTAAACCTGCCCTCTAAACCTATGAGTAACGGCATCTGCCAGAAGATGTGCAGGAACATGCTGCTTACGCTTACTATACTCGGTCAGTGTAGCACGCTTCCTATCGCTGATGTCAGAGTATGTGTTGTGCAGTACAATTCATATTTTCTAAGATCGTCTGAAATCATTTTATGTAAATATTAATAATCAGAAATTAGATATGGTAATAAATTACTGTACTCAGTTGCATAGGATTTATTTAATATTTGGTATTTGGTAATTGACTGTGGAGTTGAGAGTGGATCATTGGTCGGTAATGGTCTCTCTGTATTGTAGGTGTGGTTCTTGGGTCTGTATCAGGGATGCTTCTGCGTTACATTTCACCCCTGCCGCCTGATGTCATCATGGTCATCGCCTTCCCCGGGGACATCCTTATGAGGATGCTGAAAATGCTCATCCTGCCACTCATCATTTCTAGCTTAATCACAGGTTTGCAATCCTCAATAACAACCAAATTCGGAAAATAGAAACCTCCTTATATCTTAGTAAGACCTTGTAAGAGCTCAGAATCCCAGTTCTTATTTTATCTTGATGACCATGCTACATTATTTATAATGTATTTGCTTTGTGATAATTTAATAGGCAGTAACAATTCTAGTGCAGAATTTTCCTACTGTAAATCTGTGATATTCTATTCAGCTACACGCTTAAACTTCTAGTAAGACAAGATATGCCACTGAAATATCACTGACACCATCTTCTAGTAGTGTATAATAGAGGTAGAAAGGCCACATACCATATTATTCTACAAAAAGTGTTGTACTTTTCTGAAGGTCTGGCAGGATTGGATGCAAAGTCCAGTGGGCGTCTGGGTACCAGGGCCATGGTGTACTACATGTCCACCACTATCATCGCGGCTGTACTTGGCGTTATCTTGGTTTTGATCATACATCCGGGAAACCCAAAGCTAAAAGCCCGGCTTGGGGAAGGAGACAAGAATGATGAGGTGTCCAGTTTGGATGCCTTTTTTGACCTGATTAGGAACCTTTTCCCTGAGAATCTGGTTCAGGCCTGTTTCCAACAGGTAAGTCACCTCTCTTTATAAAAATAGCCACGAGAGCATATGGGGAAGAATTTAGGTTTTATTTTTGCTAAAACAATATGTTTTGTATTTATTGGAACAAAAAAAAAATCTACTTTCCCTACAGATCCAAACTGTCACAAAGAAAGTGGAGCAGGTTCCCGATTATATAGAGGAGGGGAACGTTACCTTGGGCGACTTCCTCCTGAACAGCACCATGGCCCCACCAGAACCTGTTTATGTTATTAAAAAATCCTTGCAGTTCAAAAGTGGAATGAATGTATTAGGTACTCAGTCAGGCCTCTGTTGCATTTTATAGTCTTATTGTTATTTTAAAGTTTTATAAGGTTAGGAGAACTTTTATGGTGGGTGCATGTAAGAAAAAAATATTGTTTTCCTCATGAAATTTCACATTTTTATGAAAAATTGGCTATTTAAAAAAAATACTTTTAATTAATTAAAGTTGGTTGTCTTGTGTTGCTTGATTTTCAGGCGTCATTGGCTTCTTCATCGCCTTTGGTATCTGCATGGGAAAGATGGGGGAAAAGGCGAGGTTGATGATTGACTTCTTCAATATTCTGAATGAAATTGTCATGAGACTTGTCATTATGATCATGTGGTAAGTGAGTTTTCCCGAAGGCCATAGCTAAAACGATTTGAAATCATACAGTACAGGCTTATACTCTGCATGTATTTCCTATATAGCTTATATTCTTCACCCTCATATATCCTGATCCCGCTGTGCTCAGTAAAACGAGAAATCCGGGGCCTCATGTATAAAAAAGTTGTGTAGAAACCATCCTATATTTAGTGCAAGATCATTTATGAAAAGTGCTTAAGTGAGATTCTGAGAAAAAATATACCACTCTCCCAGATGTGCAATGTATAAATCGAATATGAACGTGAAATTGTGCAAAGCTGAACCAAAGTCCTCCACCTTGAAAACACCCTGTAAGTAATATCAAAATCATATAAATGATATCGAACCAAAGCTGTTAGCAAGGATGAATTGTGGTCCTGTCCATGGAGGTGTTAATGCTTGTAGAGATGCTGTTTGGGTGCCTTTCCAGTAGTATTACTACTAGGGATGTCAAGATACCAGAAATTCAGTAGTCAATACCAATACCAGTGAAATTCCACGATTCTAAAAACTCCAATTCAAGATTTAGGACATTAAGCAAGTAATGGAAGCAGTTAAAAACAGGTAAGGCATTTGTTTATACATCCATTTACAGTTTTCAAGATGGGCCGTGGGAAAATTAAAGGCAACAAAGCGATCGCGTCATCATCCGTAACAAGCTTAAAACTGTATTGTAGATCACTATGTACTGTACTATGTACTGTTGGAAACAACTTTACAGTAAAAGTACTTTTTTATCTGTATACGTGACATTTTAAAAATTGATTTGTGATAAGTTAACATTGTCAGGAGGCAAACCAGACCAAGTTTATAAATGTAATACTTTTATTTAAAGATATGTCCTATTTTTTTTATATTTTATTGGCGCGGGGGGGGGGGGGTGGAGCATTTCAGAGGGGGACTAGAACTAGTGGCTTGTAGGCTTGTATGTTGCTCCTGTCCAGTCCAGAACAATTGCACCCTTGATACTTACAGCACTTTTGAAAACACATCTTCAGAATTTTTCCATTGACTTAGTACCAAAGTTAGTGTTATCCGTACTTTGTAAAATCAGGGCCAATCAGGGCCTGATGTGGGTTTAATTGTCAATTTCAATGTCAATGTCTGTTATTATGAGTCTCAGCTTTGTCAAGGATTTGACCGTAATGGCAATATAAAATCAAATCTCTGTTTAAGAAGACTTTATATATGAGGTCCCAGGACTCCTTGAGATTAACAGATGTCCACTGCATTTCCACAATTATGAACTTAAAACCAGTGCTTTTTTTATAGGTATTCCCCTTTTGGTATCGCATGTCTGATTTGTGGGAAGATCATTTCTATCAAGGACCTGGAAGTGGTGGCACGTCAGCTGGGAATGTACATGGTCACAGTCATTGTGGGCCTGATTATCCATGGTGGTATCTTCCTGCCCCTCATTTATTTCACCATCGTCCGAAAAAACCCTTTCACCTTCTTCATGGGCATCTTCCAGGCTTGGATCACAGCTCTAGGAACAGCATCTAGGTATAAGAGGTTCCTTCCACTAGATAGAAGCCTCTGTGGGCTACTTGTCAGGTGCACATAGGGTTACAAAATTCTGGGAATTTTCTCGTTATTTCCATATAGATCATATTTCTATATAAGGTACAAGAGGTCCCTTCCTCTAGATAGAAGCCTCCGTGGGCTAAATGTCAGGTGTACATAGGGTTACAAAATTCTGGGAATTTTCTCGTTATCATTTCCATATAGATCATATATAGAAATACATTTAGATATATTTCCATTATTTCCCCAGGAAAGTTGTCAACTGGAATATTTCCAAAATTCCTCAGCTTAACTTCTCATGGAATGGAAAGTTTCTGGAAAGATTCCCAAAATTTGCTACCCCTTTGCCACCCTAGGTGTATCACATCTTCAGATATTCCCAATGTATTAACAGGAATCTCACCACCAAGTGGCTCATTTGCTCATCACCAGAGAACATTCTGTCAAGTACAAACATATGCTGCTACTTTGCTTTATGCAGAACAATATTCTGGTGTTCGGCATTAGAACCTTTTAGCATTTTTTTCCTCGAGAAAGACACAGGCTGCTTATTCTTCTAATGAACTGTGTTTTAAAACTACATTTCTATTTTACTTATGACAGGTGTCCCCCATGCACCACAAAAAATATACATAAATGCTCATCAGATAATATACACATATTTAGGGTATAGAATGAATGGGTGATCTGATATCTACAAAATGTTTCTTAACGCATTGTTACTAAACTGAGTTACAGGAGGTTGCCAGTGAGTTACACATGCGATGACATTTAGCTTGATACTGTGAAATATCTATTTGCCTCCCAGTGCTGGTACACTGCCTGTCACTTTCCGGTGCCTCGAGGACAACCTAGGCATCGATAAGAGGGTGACGCGGTTCGTGCTCCCCGTCGGCGCGACCATCAACATGGATGGGACAGCTCTCTATGAGGCTGTGGCAGCCATTTTCATCGCCCAAATGAATGGGATAGTTCTTGATGGGGGTCAGATTGTCACCGTCAGGTGGGTTTCAGAAAATCCTCAAGAAAAGATTTGACACAACTCAAGTCTTCAAAAAAATCGAAGCGGTTATATTAATGTGAATTTATATTACCAATAGCACTGGATAACCAACAGTCCTTTAAATCATAGTACTCAAACTCCATACTTCTCCATACATTGTCTCTCACTCCGTACTTCTGTACCCAGTCTGACTGCCACCCTGGCCAGCATAGGGGCAGCGAGTATTCCCAGTGCTGGACTCGTGACTATGCTTCTTATCTTGACTGCTGTGGGCCTCCCTACTCAGGACATCAGTCTGCTGGTGGCTGTTGATTGGCTTCTGTGAGTACTTGCACTTTACATGCTGAAGAAATTACAGCTTGTGTCGCTACTGTTATTGATTAAAATTCATTATTCCATTGTATTAATCTAATGTAAAAAATATATATATATATATATAGTGTGTGACACTTTCTAGAAGTTCTCCTGTTGGGGTGTCTTTCTTTTTGTCTTCAAATCTGCCTTCTATGACAGTGATCGGTTTCGAACATCAGTCAACGTGGTGGGCGATTCCTACGGGGCGGGAATCGTGTACCACCTCTCCAAAGCAGAGCTGGACACCTTGGACGCCCACCATGTGCAGTCAGATGACATTGAGATGGTCAAAACCCAATCCTATTATGATGACGTCAAGAATCATCGTGAAAACAGCTCCAACCAGTGCATTTATGCTGGTCACAACTCAGTTCGAGTAGATGAATGCAAGGTAGATTTTACACTTACAGATATAGAGACATGTATATAGCCATATTTGGGATCTGCATTTTCGTGTTGACCTCTACTTGTATATATGAATTTACATTTACTGAAAATGCTAAATGTATATATGTATATTTATTAAATGAATTTATTTATTTATTTATTTATTTGTTGGATATTTAAATGGAATAGCGGTGTTTGTGCTACCCGTATATAATGATGCTGTATATTTACTGAAAATCTCAGGAGAATAAATCCTTATTAGTATATTTTTTCTATGGCAGTTTTCAAGAACTATTAAAAATTTCTTTTTAATAACACATTGTGAATCTTCACATCACAAAAACATTGTGTGACTCAAAACTGTTTTCATATGTATGAATAAATGGCAAAAATAGAACTATTATCCATGAATTTACTACTAATTGCTTTTATGGAAAAAAATCTGTTTAATTATTTTGAATTTGCCTAGTATAACAGGTAAACAACTCAGACTAGTCCCCCAAGTGACCCCATCTTCATTTATGTGAATAGGATAGTTTAATTTCCTTTTAGCAGTATGAATTAGGCCTAACCTTCTAATAAACTTTTTTTTTCATGAAAAGGATAATAGGATAATACATTGCTTAATTAGCTAATTCTTTACCATTCTATAATACATTGCGTTATATTTATAAATATATACAATATTTATGATTTCTAAGGAAATGTAGTCTTGTATAAGAAAAAAGCCAAATGCTTTACAATTTCAATATTGCAGCTCCTTAAACTTTCATATATATCTTATTCAGAAAACAAAATATAAGGTAAAAGGTGAGCACTTTCCAACAGCCTTTTCTCATCCGAGTTGAAATTAGTCAAAAGGTACGCTAAAATGTCAAGTGACTTTCTGCCTCCTCAGTGTAATTGACTTGATTATATCTAATAAATATGATCATTTCAGTCTTTTTCTATTGCCCAAAATATAACTTCCAGAAAAATCATGTTCAATCTTCCATATAACCTAATGTAATTGACCGTGGAAGACATAATGGCTGCTATTTCATGAAATCAAACTGATTTTACCTGATGGTATACTTTATATGTATATACATATATATGCTCTTGAATCAAAATTTCATGCAAGATAATCTTTCAATGGATATTCTATTATTTTCAATGTATTTGCTGTTATGCGTGTTCCATTGCTTGCTTCATGCTTGGTTTGATCATCCAATTAATTTTTAAAAAATATCTATGAAGATAATAGTGAGTTGGTAAGTTTCTCTTACTCTGTTATTCTCTGTCTCTCCTTTTATATAAGTTTTTTTCAGTTTCAAGAGCTAGATCAAGACATGCACTTTACCATGTTTGGTACTACAGTTAGATGTTGTTGATAATTGCTTGCAGGTAACCTTGGCCACAAATGACTGAATTGAGGAGTACACAGTTGTTGGGGAGGGACCCTGGCAATGCGATTCATAGCCCCAAGCTTCCACAACTGGTGAAATAAAACCATAAGATCAATAACAACTAAAATAAAATAGAACTAGTTTTTAGGTGGTAGCTATTATTTTTCGTGATAACTAATCAGCTCTTAGTTTTTAATTAATCTGATCTCAATGAATAACAAACTAATCGTTTACCAGAAAAAATACTAATGTGGCTGTTACTGTGTAGACTTAGAGTGCTATAGATAGCAACAAATGCAACCCAAGCATTCCTGGGTTCGACTCCTGTGAATTGAATGTTGAATATTTGAATTGTCCATGCTCGCCAACACGTCTGTAATGAAAATGCCCAGACACATGGTGGTGATAGTCTGGTGCTGCTGTAATAGCAATCCCCATCTGGAGATGCCTTCTGCTGTGCTTGAGAGCGCTTTCCTTCCATCAACCTAAATGTGGACCCTGGTTGAAGATATAGCAGCAAAATAAGAGGGTAGAGATCAAGCACGGTGAAATCTAACCAGAGGCCAACTGATGTCTTAGTCTTTCTGCAAGTTAAAGTACAGAGTGTCTGATGACTGATCATCCCCATCATTAGACCACTTTAAGGAAATTCTAACTTGTTTTCCAGATTTTACTGTTAGGGATTAAATGTTGTGTTTTCTCATGCACATAGATGAGAGCCATTTTGTGAAATGTCATCTCAATACTTTACATAACCACCCACTGTATGATGGATGACTGGGAAAAAAAGACAAGACCTCATACTGACAAATCTGTATGAAAAATTAAATAATTTGTGAGTGGAATACTGTAGACTTACAATGTATAAAACATATATGCACTATGTATAGTTTCTCTAAATATAGCATTATTAAATTGCACATTTAAGGGCACTGAACACTGAAATTACACAATTTGGGGACTTCTTTCATTTCACTGTGACCCATTTTTAAATTAAAGGTATTGATTTAGAGTGTATCTTAAATGAAGGACAGATTTTCTCTTCTATTTCTCAGTTTTTTAATGTTTTGAAGTCTCTTTTATGACTTGCGGTGTTGAGAAGACTAACCAATAAATAAAATGCAAAGTGGCAAACACACCAACACAGACACGGGTTTGTAATTTTATCTTTGTGGGAACTCACCACTTATTTCTATGAGGAAAATTCTAAACACATCACGATGACCTTAACCATTAGACTTTTGGCATTTTTAGTCTTTCGATCGCATTCACAGATCTGTGGCTGTGGGGCCCTGAAAAACAGGTTTTCATTGAATTGTGGGGGACTTTTGGTCCCCACAATGTAATACAAACACAATTCACACACACAAACAAACAAGCA
The DNA here is from genome assembly GCA_015164015.2 of Brevimyrus niger. Lineage (NCBI taxonomy): Eukaryota > Metazoa > Chordata > Actinopteri > Osteoglossiformes > Mormyridae > Brevimyrus > Brevimyrus niger. The sequence continues at coordinate 25,629,035 of JAABNY020000008.1, forward strand.
AAAACCAAGCACAGGAAGCATTTCAAATGCCATCAGCAGTATTACAGGTGAAAAGAGTTGTTCTGTGTTGTTTCATGCCATTCAGGATCAACTCCAACTATCATCACACAAAACCAGCCTTCTTCTAGAAGTGAAGTTGAGAGTTGTCATGCAAACGTCACAAACGTATTTCCTAATGCAAATTATTTCCAAAATATGGCATATTTGATCATTCATCATGCATTAAGATTTCGATCTCTTTCAATGAGCCAAAAATGGAAAATAAAATATTGTTTGAGCCCTTCCTTACAGGCATGTGACCTATGTCGGCATTTTATTTAGTTTTACTGTTGTTAATTTACTGTTACTATTTTGCTTTTAACTGTAAGCTGTGCGGCCATGACAATACTGATAATAACAAATGCAAAAAAAAGCAAGTTGTCTCTTCTCGTGGTGCCCTCCAGAAAGGTTGCCAATGCCATTAATGCCGTTTGTTCCGTACTGTTCAATTGCATTGGATATATTTAACTGGTTCAACTGCGGGATATGGATAGTGTAAAATATGTTAACTACATAATTAATTGCAACTAGTTCGCAGGTGATCACAGGGCAGATGAACTCTATCCTGCCATTCACAGAGGCCTTTGTTTTGTGGTTGTAGCATTATAATAATCAGCAGAAAGGTTAGAATGATAATCATATATCAGGGTATCTCCAAAGGGAAATGAGCACTAAACTGATTATCTGCATCATTTTATAGATATAAGAGCAGGACATAAAAATACATTTTTATGTTTTGAATGCATTTCATTAAAGTGCCTACTTGTGTACATATTGTAGTTGACCTGCATTGTAATGAATTGCATGGGGTGGAGTACATTTTGTTGTTTTAGAGCATTATTTTCTCTCTTTATAAAATGAGATTTCAAAAGAAGGATAAAAAGCTGCCATGTCATTATAATTAACTGGTCACCAGCTGCCTCATGCTGCTGTTGCAATACATTATGCAACTTTGTTCTATACAATCTTTATGTCAGAATGTTCTTTAACTATGGAATCATGTTACTTGGGCTTGTGAATATTCTGATATGTGCTGGATGTAGTAATTAGCATTTAAATATTACTTGTGATCTTCAAGAACAGATACGTTTTTTTTTGCACTATTAACATATACTACCCTTAGAAAATTTCATTTGGGTTAGGATAACCTTTACAACATTTGTTTGTCGTGCTTCACTTGTTTGTTCATAGGTTTTATAGGGTAGCCATTGAATTTCATGACATCACGACTGTATAATTCACTCCAACACTGTTCTGGGTGTCATTCTGAAACTTTACTTTGAAAGCAGTAGGTATATCTTTATGGGTATGGCAAAAACAACTCAGCCTGCTTCTTCCTAATGGATCATGAAACTAATACAATTATGTATCAGCATGTTTGTAACATATCCTGGCTGTTTTTAGGTGTAATTTCTTCATATTTAAATATGTTGTACATTTATGGGAGCGAGAGTAAGGAAAATTTAAGAATGGCTTCTATGTTCTCTTTTCTCTTATTCTGTAAACTAATAAATGTAAATTCATAACAAACACTGAGGCTTTTTTCAGTCTAACTAAAAGCTCTTAAATAAATCTTTTCGTTGAGGAATTCATTCCATTACTACATAATATATATGAACGGCATTGTCTTATCCCATGGTGGCTAAATAAACTTTTTTAACAATCAAGAATCAAAATAGTCAAACCTCGGATTGCGAGTGTTTTTTAAAACCAGCAAAAATTTAAAATAAATTTTAACTTGATAAACGAGCGAGTTCTTGCAATACGAGTATTATGTATACGCTTTGTCTGCCTAGTATCACGTAATCACAACTGAGCCGATGGTTATTCTCTCTCGCTGCAGAATTGTGATTAATCGTCACCTATGCTCCGTCTCAGTCGGCGTCCCTCACTCGACTACTCAATAGTGGAAATGAAAGCACCACCCGGATAAGGGCGTAGCAGTGCCAACGATGAATCTGTTTAAAGACAGTGCAATGTCACATTTCCGCGAAATTGAAAAGGAGGCAAAAGAGGCTGTCATTGGATAGGTTCCTTGTTAAAGTCGCACAAAAAGAAATACTAATGGGAAAATTTGCTTTGATATACGAGTGTCTTGAATCGCGGCACGTTTCCGGAACAAACTATGCTAGCAATCTGAGGTTTTACTGTACCTACTGTATTTTGTAACTTGCAAGACACCAGTGATAGATCAATTCTGAGATGCAACAGAGGAAGCAAATCAATAATTCTGTGACATGTTGTAAAGCTGGATGGATTCTAAATGGATGAAAGTTTGTAACACACAAACTACCATAATAATATGTTTTGAGAAGGAGCAGGTGTGATAAACAAAAGGGGTCTTTTTAAATTCAAAAGTACAAAACTGAAGACAAGATCTCGGGGGATCTAAATGAGAGAAATGAAGGAAGACAAGACATAGGCAACACTGGGGAACAATGTCAATGACAGAGCTGGGAAACTGGAAGTAAATCTGTGTCATCAAAATTTGAATTTTATATGCCACTGAAATTCTAACATTGAATATTTATGCATTGGAAACATGCATCGGAAATTCGATGGTCCGAATTCACATGCAAAAATACGAGGTTAAAAAATACAAAGACAACATATCAATGCTGCTCAAATTCAACGGTTAGAATTTGAGTGCAAATAATATGAGGTTAAAAATACGAGTTACACATCCGGGATACCAAGGCTAAGCAATCGAATCTATGGCTACGATCAATTTGGGCTTTAGGTCTGTGTGCAGCTGACGTGACAAGAGCATCTGGCTGCGGCTGCAGGGCTGAAGTATAAACTGACTGCAGCCAAGTCGGACAACTTGTAGTCTAAATAAACACAATAACGATCTAATGAACAGAAAGAGGGTACTTAAATATACAAACAAAAACCAGGGCAAACAAAGGCTAGGTAACTCATAATGACTAAAGGAGAGGACAATGACCAGCAGATGGAACAATTAACCAAAACAGAACCAGGGAATTCTACAAACACTGAAACTAAGAAATACTAACCACAGTTTATGCAAAACTAAATTTATACAAAATTTTGGGTGTCATAAAATGCCTCATTATTATTTCAGGTGTACTACTAATCTTCTTAATAAATTGTCGGCATAAATAAATGTCCATATAGTACCGAAAAACTAGTATCTAGCCAAATGTTTCATCCATCATCTGCAGCCCTGGTGATTATTGCGCATATATCAATATCAATATGACATCGTCCAGCCCTACTGGCTATTGACCAGCCTCAAACTCATGATCACAGGGGTATAAGTTTAGAGCAACATGCTCAAAACACTGAGCTATGAAGTAGTTCGGGGAGCAGGGAGAGTACACTATGGCTGAATGGCTATAAGAGAGGGAGTGGAAAAGTGCAATGACCAGCAACACCTGCTGGCTAAACACAAGTAATATTATTTTGAAACCAATCCTATAATGCACAGAAAGCCAGTGAAGTGATTTAAGGACTGGTGTGATATTCTCTACTTTCTTGGTTTAGTGAATCTAAGCCTTTTGCCAAGATCTGAGAAGACACCCTTATAATAGCCAGGCCTGGTAAAATAAATGCATGAACAAGCTTTTCTGTATCTTGTTTCAACAGAAATCCTTTCTTGCTATGTTTTCAAGGCGATTGTAGGATGATTTTGTAATTGTCTTTATGCAGCTGTTGAAGGTGAGCAATGACTTTCATTCTCTCTTTTTTGGGGGCTAAATACAATCATTTATTTTTTCTCATTGTTCAATTGTAGAAAATTCTGGCACATGCATTCTTTGATTTATTCATAGAATGCATTTAGTGAATCTAAAGGACTACATTCACCTGATGACAATGTAATGTACAGTTCTGTGTCATATGAATTATTATGATAATAGATGTTTTAGTGTTCCAAAACATCCCAAACAAAAGGGGGACGATGAAGATTTTGAAAAGAATATTTTTGTTCGCTCAGATTTATAATTAATTATTGTCACAAAGTTGTCCCAATCTTGTAAAAATGATTCAAGCAAATTTAACATGTTGCCCAAACTCCCACTTTTCCACCCACTTTTCGAGACTTTTCTAGCACAGGGGTGGGCAATCTTATCGGCAAAGAGCCAGTGTGTACCCATAGAGTCCTCTAATTAGCAATCCAATCCAATCCGAGTGTTGCAGCAAAAGCCAACATACACAATAGCCCCTTCTGAATAAGATTGCCCATCCCTGGTCTAGAAGTGTCTTATGGTCAACCATGTTGAATGCAGCACTGTTCAGTAATACCAAAATTGAGATTTTTTGTTAACAACTGTTTTTGTCAATACAATAAGAAAAAACTAACAGATAGATAAACAAACACACTATTTTTATACCCACCTCCCCACCCAAAAACAAACCCTCTGGTAAACATCTGCTCAGTATATTTACAATAATATGTAACATGTACAAACAGAGAAAACTCAGAAGAAAAAAATAAAATCAAATAGAAAAAATAAATACATTCATACATCCTAATAACACACTTTATCCAGTGAGAAAAATAAAACAGGACATTTCCAATTAAAAACTTATAGTTCTTAATAAGAGGAGAGTTATGATGCCATTTAACCAAGTGGATATCAGGTGGGATATTATAGAGCCAAAACAGAGCCTACACTGTTTATTGGGAATGCCACAGAAAACTAGCTCTTAAATCAAAAGGGGCCACAATTGATTCTTCAATAGTCCTCCATGACACTCTGGCATCTGAACTAATCCATTTAGATAAGGAACGTAAAACAAAAGTCTGGGCGTATATGTATTTATGTAACACACTTGAATGATGACTCAGGTGCGCTTTATATTTTGTTCTTTTACTGCAAACATACAGGCACAGCAGTACATTGTTGTGAGCAGGTCTGTCTTGCCATCTCAGCGCTACATTACAATGTCTGTACATGACTTTATAAATTTCAAAACAATATTTTCACTTTGGCACAAAACATAACTATACAAAATAAAACATTATTGTTACTCCAGTACTCTTAACGTGACACTTTCATCAATATATGCATGGCAATTTAAGCAAAGACTACTCAAATGTGCAGCCACAGGGTCTCAATACTAATGGCCAGAGGTTAGCTTTGGCTTTAATTCATGCCAAACACACTTAATGGGGCTAAATGGCCAATGTTTCCCCTTTGCACGTGACCCTATGTTCTATGCCATACATGTTCACTTAATATTATGCCTCCTTACCTGCAAGCATACAGGCATAGCGGTACATTGTTGTTAGCACGTCTCTGTCTTGCATCTTGTCTCATTACGCAATACATTACAATGTGTCTCTGCTGCATTTACACGGTCGTCAGAGGTGCTCACTAAAGGGTAGACTCCATCTTGTGGCGAAAATTGGTAACAACACCTTAAAGTCTACCTAAAAAAAATACTCATTCATGCTTTTGCCTGTGTGTAAGAAACTGGGGCAAAGATGTGTGAAAATAGACCAAAACATAAAACGTAAGATGTGCAAAAGAGATGACATGAACTATAATGTTACAATAAAATAAAAAAATGTACGGGGTGCGTCTTTTCAGTCACTATCCTCACATACAGCGTTAAATTCATAAAACAAAGACCTCCAGCTACATTTGCTGTGTAAAACACATTCGCACACCCGTAACCCAAAAACATGAACTTATGGACAAAAGTGACACATTAGCATATTAGTTTGTGAAATCGAACAATGAGATACGCTGCATACACTTACGTAAAACTACAGTGGTACCTCAGTTCTCAAACTCATCAGAACTCCAATTTCTTACAAGTCGAGCCAACCAGTTCAGGAAAAACATAGCTAGAACTCGATCTGAAACTCAGAAGTCAAACCGTGAACACCAACCTAGGATAACTTGTACGCGTGGGGAAATGAGTCACACAGCACGTCTCTCAGCAAAAACAAAGGGTAACGCTTCAGTCTCAGCCTCGCATTCGCTGTGATAGCATCATGCATGTTTATACTAGCTTACTACATATATTTAGACAGTAGAAATACATTTAGACAATGATAGACAGTAACAGTAATTATTATATATAATAAAATACATCTAAAAAATATTTCTTGCTAATCATTTTAATATTAATAAACCATTAATACATTTAATTATAATAATATTGTCGTGCCGAGCAGGGACAGAATGGAGACAGAGGATTGGACACTATTTGGAGATCAGATCGAGTACTCTTTTGGCCAATCACAGGAATTTATTTGGGCTCTTGTTCCCTGGTGCCCAAACCAGGGTAAAAAAGGAAGAAAAAGTGATTCAGTTAGAGGAGCTGACACCTGTTCCTTTGATTGGCCAAAAAGGTACTCGATCTGATCTCCAAATAGTGCCCACCACTATGGTAGTCCAGACAAACTGCCCAAAAAATGAAGCAGCAGTGCTGTGTGGCAGCAAAGGAAGGAAACAGCTTTGAAAGTATTGAATGGATCTTTCTTTAACTTTTCAGGTACTTTATATGGGTCACAAACTAAAAAGTAATCAAATCTTAACATAGACTGCCTCAAAACAAAAACAGCACTGCATAGTGATAGAAAAAAAATGCAGACATTCTTTTTAAACCTTTACAGGCATGTGGTGGCTCTGGACTAGAGGTCAACCGAAATGGATCTTTCAACAGCCGATGCCGATATTTAGGAGTCAGGGTCAGCCGATGATCAATTTTTGGCTGATAGAGGGGAAAATGTCCAATTATCTGCATGGTAAAATATCACACTAATAACAAACGATACACAAAATTTCTCCACTTAGCATTTATTAAATACTGACTTTTGTGAATTTAAATATAAACTTAACAAAAACGCAATATAACTTGTAAACAATAAAACGGACTGCATAAATGGTAAATGGACTGCATTTATATAGCGCTTTTTACCAAAGTGCTTTACAATACATGCCTCACATTCACCCATTCACACTCTCATTAACACACCAGTGGCAGAGGCTGCCATGCAAGATGCCTACCAGCTCACCGGGAGCAATTTGGGGTTCAGTGTCTTGCTCAAGGACACTTCGATGGGGTCAGGAGGACCCGGGGCTTGAACCTGCAACCCTCTGGTTGCCAAATGGTAGCACTACCTCCTGCACCACCATCGCCAAAATAGGAGCATCAGAATCTATTTTAGTGCACAATATAGCAGCAAACTCCTCATTTCTAAGGGAAGGAAAATTCACCAGTCTGCTACAGATATTGCACCTGGCTTTTCCTGGTGTTGGCTTGCTGAAATGCTACCATACAGGATCAGATTTTTGTTCAGCCATCAGACAGAGCAATTACTAAAACAGAAGTAAAAATGCAATGTTAGCTTTTTTGTTATAGTGCATTCAACAGTTCATTCTACATCTCCAGTATTCCATGCACAATAAAACAATTACACTCTAATACATTTTGAAAGGAAAAAAAACACTAGTAACTAAGTGCATCGTGGTATGATGAGTAGTGTACAAAGCCCAAAACCTTTCACTAAAATGTTGTTTATGTTGTTAGCAGACAGACAGCTTACAAGCCAAATTCACAATCAGAATCTAGCGATCCAAGAAAATAAAATAACTTTATTGTATTACACAGCCTTGTATGCAACGCCAACGTAAGCCCCTAGTGATTGTGACATTGTCGACGGATAAGCTCGTATAAAGAATAGACACGTTTCATGAGGAAACAAATGGTGCATTTGATTATTTCTCTCCAAGTCGGAACTCGGATAAAAACATCACGAAACGTCACTTCCCGTCAGAAACACGCCTCTTTTATGACGTTGAAGTCGGACGAGATTTGTTCCCCGAGTTGCACCTGTCAATAAAACAATTTCTCAAAAACCCTACTTCAATTTGGAATTTCATCCCCAATTTTATATTTTTAAAACTTGGTGGTCTTAAATGTTTATTTGTTCATTTTGTAACATCTAAAATGAAGATATTCTGCACCTCTTCTGGTCTTGCCCATAATCTAGTCAGTTCTGGCAAGAATTCACCAATTTTGTAATGTCCTAATTTTTAATGATTTTTCGCTCTCGTTTAAAAAGATGCTAGTTGGTTTCTATAAATACCCAAAGAATAAAGCAGACCAATTTTATACATCTAATTTATTAATAGTAGCTAAATTTCATATTCATAAAACAAAATTCCCTAATACAAAACCATCCTTTCAACACTTAATTTGTGAAACCAAACAACCTACATACAACATTCCCAAAATGCAAAAGCAGTTAATATATGCTCTTCTATTTGGTTTTTGTGATTCATTCTCTGCTGGCCGTTTGTGTTATGAACCCCTGACATTGTATGGTACATATTTCGTTTCTTTTTTCTACTCTTATTTTTGTTAAATTTGATATGATTGCAAATAAACAATAAAAAAAAAGTTGCCGCTGTGACGTAATTTCAACATGGCGGCTTGGCTTGTTTGTAGTTTGCCGTTCGAAAAAAGAATATCGCTCATGAATGTACTAAAATATTTTTAAAAGCTTTTAATATGGTTCGACCAGTTCTTTTCTTGTTTGTCTCTAGGAAGAATTTCCAATTCCCCATTTTCTCCATTAGGAAAACTCCCAATCTACCAAGATATAAAGCAACAACACACAGCAACGTGTTCAAGGAGGCAGCCATGTTTGTTGATGCAGACAAGTTGCACAAGAAAGGGCCATTGTCAGCGTCAGTTCAAGTGAATGGTAACCACGCTTTCGAATAAACAAATTTCTCCGCCTTGTATTGTTCTTAGCAGCTCTGTGTCTCCGAAGACGGTGCTGTCTGTGATCCGGGCAGAATAAAGCAACTCACACACACTGCAGTATTTGAGAGCTGCCTACTCCACCCCACACAATGAAATTCTCCGGCGTAAGAAAAAAAAACAGAACTAGTAACATCGGGCTGATGTGGCAATAAATAAAATTTGATCAACTTAAATGATTTTTAAGGACTAAAAACCGTCCGTGAGCCCACCAACAAGCGCACAAAACTAACTGTTATCCTTAACATTACCTTTAAGCTAACTGGTTGAAGGCTCATTATATTACCCCAGTTTCCGACAGCGTAGCTCGCGTTTTCTTTTAGAGCAACATTTTATAGTAAACCAGTTAATTAAATAAATAGGCGCTTACAATTTTCTCCCAGAACTCTTCCAGAATTTCTGGGTGGGGTCCTTCACAAGGCAGCATGGGTCACGTGTTCCAACGCAACGATAACACTGGGGTGCCCGCAGGCCTGCCTATCTGTAAATCGGAGTACTACACTCGGATATTGGTCGATGCCGATACATAAAAAAAGCCACATTTCAGCTCGATATTTCGGTCGACCTCTACTCTGGACATGATCAAATTTTAAGACGACCTGCACAAAATGTTCAAAATTGGAATAACAACACTTAGTGTCAGCAGAGAGAAGGGTATTGTTAAAAAAACAGTCAGTCACACATATGGCCAGTTTAGACACTGCAATTCAGTTGAGTTGCATGCTTTTGGATAGTGCAAGGAAACCAGAGGATTTGCTAAAAAGCTACAGACAAATAGGGTGAACATGCAAACTTTACACACACACAGAGTGTGATGACAACACTGCCGCCCTCAGCTTGCACAATTTGCGATGTTAATATTGACATGACATCTAATGAGCATGATATTGTATAATCGCAAGGACTATAATAGTCTACTGAGTTCAGACAATCCGTAAGTTACGCTAAAACATTTTTACTCAAAGAAAAAATTTTGCCAGCTTTGCAATTTTAATGATGGTTTCTTTTCAACATTTAATACAAGTTAAAAAATAATAGGTCTAAAGATTACTGTGCTTTTAGTACTATGTGTACATTCCAAGACAATCATCATCACTTATGAGGAATTAATGATGCAGACTTTATGATTATTAATTTAAGCAAAAGTGCATTTCTCACTATGCAATTCAGATTTTAAAGAATACCATGGAAAAAAAACTATCCCTGTGTATTTGGTTAGGAGTTTTAAACTTTTTGAACAACTTAATCCTCATTTCCTGCAGTGTTCATAAAAACATTTCACTTCAAAGTGTTAAAGTTTGAGCCTTCTCTTGCAGGTCAGCAAGTGCCGTTCTGTGCTTGTGGGAGCACAGAAGGGTCAAGACCACACATCTTCATCTGTAGTGCAATATCAAACAAGTAGTCATAGCACTCACACCTGGAAGGAAAGGAGCTCTTATGAGAAAAAGGCCTTGCAACCTTCAAACCTCTAAAAAACCCAAATAAAGGTCAATGTCTCAATAAATAAATTCTATTTTTTTTAATTACCAATAATGGCATCAATATTTGTAATCATTTCCCCCCATTAGTAATACATCATAATGAAATTGGTTGGGCTACGCAATCTTAAATCTTATGATTTAATTAAAATAATTTAATATAGAACATGCCACATAACTACTTTTTGTTATATCAAAGAAGCAACAAGCCCTGAAGTAAGGGACAGGTCAACAGACATCATCTTTTGAAAAAGGAGATATTGTGAATAAATATAGTAAAAAAAAGACGGTGGTGGTGGTTTTTTTCAGTTTAAAGTTTGACATTTATTTAACTTAAGTATGTGGCAAATTTATACAGATTACTAAATTTTGGTTATCACGATCTTATTAATGTTTTAGGCGTATTAATAATCTTCATATGAAATTATGGATGTATGTAAACACGCGCATAGTACCAAAAAGCCAGGATATTGACACCCGTCCTCTAAAGCCCTGGTGGTAATATAATCGCAATGTGATATTGTACAGCCCTAGCTGTGGGATGTAAAAGCATTCAGATTTGGGTAATACTGATATGGGCTCACATAGTTTTTGCTTTTTCCCAGGATTCACCCCAGACATACACCCCATGACGCCGCACAAGGATGGCACAAGTGTCTGGGTATTTCTCCATAGCCTGAGCCATTCGCTCCTTCAGGTCCACCTCCTCTGGGGTATTTTCTATGATTGGAACCACCAGGGTTTCATCATACCTGCTCAAGAACAAAGGAACCCAGATCTATCACAGTAAACGGCATGTGAGGTACATCACATAACACAACACCCAGTGCTGCATGCAGGAGGGCTACCATTGGCAAATTCATGGACCAAAGAAAACTGCCGTGAATTACCATCCTACCTGTAGTTTGTGCCAGTGTTCCCCTTCCGGATCCCCTTAATCATTTCTTGGTGAGTGATGTGGAATTCATTGCCAGGAAACAGCAAAGTTGCCATTACTGCAGCCTTTGAATGTGTATGTATCACTGCTCGAGCATCTGAAGTTACAGGAAGAATACAGGATGGACTATAGGAAACACACCCAATACTACAGTATTCATACTACAATTACAGCAGTGAGGTGATCAAACATACCTCTCATGGTGTATGCGTTCATGAACAGAGGGGTGCACTGACTTTTCTTCAATTTCTTTGATGGTGACGGGCAACGCAGGTCCCTCTCCTCTAAGTCACATACAAACAGGTCGTCTGACTGAACAAAACATAAAGTGACTAAGTATATTGCTTTGAAGGCAGCACTGTTGGCTCATATCTCAAGGTCTCAAACCTATCCCAGTCCCCTGTGTACAGTATGCATGTCACATGGATTTTTTTTCCAGGTACTCCCATGTCCAAAAGCCTGTGGTTAGTGAAGTTGAACATCTAAATTGCCTGACGTATGGGGGGGGTCTATATGGCCAGTAATGGAGTAGTATCCTGTCCTGGTCATTTACCCGACTTGCTGTCTACGATTGGCTCCAGGCAGACCCATGACACCAACTGGGATAAGCAGTTGGATGGTGGAGGTGGTAGTGAAACTAGTTTTCTCTCTAATATTTAATATAAAAAGAAAAAAAAAATGCAATACTAACTGACCTGTATCCTTTCCTTCTGGACTCCAGAGGGGGCAATATATATCTCATCTCTGGGCAACATTAAGAAAAACAGATCACAAGTAAAAAACTATATTTAATTCTACACATTAGCTTCAATCATTATTATTACTATTTTTTCCACAAAACTATGGACCATGGAAAAAAAATACACATGCTACAATAAGGGTATTAATAAAAGAACTGGAAAGGAGATTATCCTCCATAGGGCAGTATATTATCCAGGAGAGTGTAAACTTTACTGCCATGATTCAACTTTTCCATAAGCTTTGCTTGCAGTGTAACATTTTGATTCTGAAATTTATGGATAACCCTTGTTTTTGCACTGACATTCATATCTTAATTTCCCAGGCCCATTTCAACCCCTGAAATACCACTTATGAACTCAATCAACTGATTGTAACACATTTAAATTCAGAAAGATAAATTAACTTTTGCTGACGAACCCATGTCGAAGGCTTATTCCTCCCCCTGTACCAGTCACCCATCCTAGGTGGTAGAAAAGTCTGCAGAGCTCAGGAATCAAAATCTTAGGATGCTCCTTATCCTGTTAAAAAGGCATAAAATGCACTGCAAATATTACAGCCTTGGAATAAGGCAACAATAAAATTCTAATCTTATGTGAATTATAAAAATATGTTCATATATTTTACTACATGTGTTTATATACATTGTAGATTATTTTTTTCGTGCACGCGCGCACACACACATCGCGTCCACATACTCATGATACTGTTATACTCTCTTACAGACAATCAGTCGTCTCACAGATCTCTCGTTTAACGGGGGTGGGGAGTACATCAGAGTGTGATCTGTAAGTCATATACGACCTCTCTTAAGAAATACATACAACAAAGCTTACCAGGGAGGATTCCGAAGTGTTTTCTTTTTCATGTACGTTCGACATTTTACACGCCCTCGCTACGGCTGTGCAAACTGAAAATGCGAAGTGTCTAAATATATATATATATATGTATATAACTGTATACAATACTTGTTACAATGTTAATTATATCCAATTAATTATCTGATACAAATGTTACAACCCGCAAGGATATACCATCAATTTAAACCTGTTTTACTACAGGAACAACAAGGACCTCCTAGCTGCGTATTTTGGACAACACATGGTGCCTAAGCAAAAATAAATACTTTGTGGTGGAATTTTTTAAAATAGTTATTGTGAATTAAAATCTAGAATTAATCTGTATCATGTGAAGTTAATAGAGACTCATATTTATGGACAAAAGTGTAATATTAATTTCAGGCAGTATTCAAAGGACTACGTTAAAGCCATTTTAATCGTGAGCCAATAAATGGTGTTGGTATGTTGCAGCCGTAATAATGGTAAATTTTTCGCTGGAAGTGCTTGAATTTTGCATTTTATTTAAATTGAATGTGTATTTCGTTAGTAAATTTGGTTTAAATACAGTAGGTGGCTATTATCTAAATTTATGTTTTAAAAGTACCTATATGCTGCAACGTAACACTATATTCATCGGTCATTGTGGCGAATTCCGAACGATACTATAATGTGCGTTAGCGTAGATGGGTTTTTACCAGTACAGTCGGCCTCAGCCAAGATCACTTTAAACACGAGTTCTGCGCGATTATCCATGGTAACTCTACTCTAATAAAAGGTGTGTGTCCTGCCTGACATTGGGCACTTCAGGTCCAGAATCTACAAATCCAGACCAAGATTTTGTTTCTACCAACCAGTTCAGTACTCTCTACTCTTCAGTACTGTGACTCCTTATGCTCAACTGGCTGGTAGAAACAAGTTCTTGGTCTGGACTGTGTGAGTGTGTGTATGTTTGGTCCAGGTATACATTACTTCGTGGGGACCAAATGTCCCCACAGTCCCACAATGTGAGGGACACTAATCTTGGGTTTTCATCTCATTAAACCTTGGGAACTTGGTTGAGCATTTCCAAGATTATACTCTTCTTATTGAAAAATATATTTTTAAAATATTTGCCAACAGAGTTTTTTAGAGTAATAGTTTGCTTAGCTGGGTTCTACTGAACCAGTATCAGAACATAGTCACTGATGAGATTTCAATGTAAATGTAATTGTAGAACTTATTTTGACATTGTGGGGTGCATTCACGTGTTGCCGCCCCTCAAGATAATACATACTTCCGATTGGCTGACTATTTGTAAACTGAAAACTACAGAGTGGTTTTATTTTTTTGCTAATCATTCCACTAGCATTTGATTTGTTGATCATGTTAATAAGTGTGTTCATGCGCTAGGCTTGTTGGGACCAGTATTATTACCTTAAATGAAAACAGAACGGAAATAAAAATAAAAGCTATATTTACCTAAAATACATATAGGACTTTAAACTTCGAAAAGTACCACCATATCACCAATATCTATTTCACTTTGTTTAACCACAGTATCTCCTCTTTTAAAAGATGTTACGGCTGCTGAGCTGTTCCTTTCTTCACCGCAACTGCAGTGCCTGTCGCTTCCATAGTATACTAGAACAGCAGCATGTGCCATGTCCTGGTAATGGAATTTAGTAATCGTGCATTGAATTTGTACAGATTACTACTTTTTGGGCATTACAATATAGCTCACATTAATATTTTAGGCTTATGAAATTGTGGCCATAAGTAAAAACATCCATATTGTGCCAAAAATTTGGTGTCTGTTATCTGAAGCCCTACATACAATATCACATACCCCCCCCCCCAAACCAGCATTCATCACCATTATATTACAAATACTCTGACACCAACAAAAAAAAGTATGAATTATACAATTTTTTTAAAGTTTACTTTCACTATTATTTTCAAAAATATAAATAAACAACAATAAGACAGAGCAATTAAAACAAAATGGCCCAGCCCCATCCGCTCCTCATGTGTGCCACGCACCACGTTACCTCATGTGATTCCTTGATTGTCAGCACTTGTTTCCTGTTCCTTTTGGTTTCTCTTGTGTATTTAGTCCGCTTCTGAGTAAGTCTCGTCAGATCTGTCATTAACATTAGTAATGTTTTTTGTTACATTTGTGGCAAATACACTCTTGTTCATAACTGGAAACCAGTCACAAGTTTCGTAAAGCGTGCATACCTTGCTTATTACAGTATGGCACTAGGTGACCAAGACAAAGCTTGGGCACCACACATGGTATGCAAAAACTGCACTGAGTATCTGCGTCAGTGG